>JAQQSZ010014129.1:0-11591 GCA_028646595.1 Phalanger gymnotis
CTGCGGTGGGGCCTAAATAAATTTCTTGTTGTTTTCTCCTTAGAGAATCTCTCATGCCTTGTGATTTCGGACCATTCAAACATATACATGATTATATTTGAGATCATAAATTCGGCCTTCCTACTACAGGGACTTGCCTAGGGTCACACAGCTGATAAGTGTCTGAGGTCAGGTTTGCACTCAGGAAGATGAATCTTCCTGATTCCCTGCCCAGTGCTCTATCCACCATGCCACCTAGCTGCCTCACCTCACAAACTGGCAATCTGTACTTGGTGTATTGTTTTGTTGATTGTCTAGATGTAGAAAAGTGATGGAAAAAATGACATAAAATAAACTTAAAAGTATGTTGTGAGTACTTCCCTACCCCTACATCCCATAGAGACCTAGTTGTGAAACATTTGCCAACAGACCCCTGGTGGATCAATCTGGTCATATCTGCTCTTTCAAGAGGTACCCCTCCTCTTTCTGTCAGTCTTGAGTATCCACCTGTGACATGAATTTGGATGGCAATTCTCCTTTGTGCCAAATGGTATCACCAAACTCAGTGACACTATTTCAGTCGTTGGGCCAGGGCCACAGAATCAGTTGAGAACTTTTGGGCACATTCCCAGTATGGGAAAAGAAGATTTCTTTTCTTTGGAACCTGCGGGTATTCAATCATGGAGCCTCTCATACTTTCCATCAAGCAATTCATAACTTCTCTGCCTACTGCCTGCCAATCCTTTAGTCATTCTGGTGAACCTTCATTCCGGATCTCTAGTGAGCCTTCCCCAGGAGGGAAAAGGTCTTTCCTGAAGAAAATTCCTATCTGGGGCCTCATCTTGCTGTCTGTAATGACTCATGGTCTCTAGTCTGAGGCCTACTCACAGCTGAGGTTTCTCTGCTCTGCTGGGGGATCTAGCCATCACCTGACATCCAAATAATAAGTATTCCTCTGTAGCCTCAGGGGAAGGAGTCCATGCCTTATGCCTGGGGGAGTGATCTCTTTTTGCCACCAAAGACAGAGCCTGAGTTCTTCTCACAAGTGACTCACCCCTTTTTGATGTAAGAGACCTAGCTTTTATCCTTACTTCTCTGTATGTAAAGGAATAAGCCCTCTTTGTATGTAAAGCTTTCATTTCTGGTACAGAAAAATGTGGAATCAGCTTCCCCCATAGGTGAGGTGTCTGAGTCTGACAGCAAGAAGCTTTCTATAGCTTCCTCTACAGCTGGGGACCCTAGTACATATCCAAGTCTGGGCTCTATCTCTACCTTCCCTTCATTCACTAATGTTGCAGAATTTTAATGGGATTCTTCTCTTTCTGATTTGCAAGCCAATTCCCAGATATTGTCCAATATGTGGATTTTTTCTGAGAAGTTTCGACTGCTCCAGTGGGTCCGATGATTGAAGAACCCATCCTTAATGCTCTTATTCTCCTTCTATAAATTATTCTAGAGTCTCCCACATCTATTGCTGTTCTTTAATATTCTTTTAATATCCTCGACTTCCAGGGTTCCAGCTACCCAGGGTTGATTTCAAATGTCAATTATCCTCTATGGATGTCAATGGCCATTGAATGACAATATGCCTAACATGCAATATGAATATTTTCAAAACTGATCCATAACGGCAACAGTCAACTGACCATGGCATGAAAATAAACTGGCCAAGCAATCTTATACTTCAATGACACTATAAAGCAGTGTTCTAAGCACTTATAGTGAGTGGCAAGAAAGCAAATATGTGATTTAATATGAATGGCAAAACAGTAGTCCAACAATGCCTGGCACATACTAAGGGATATATAAATGTTAGCTATTATTAGTGTCACAGTTAGCATCAATCAAGTAATAGGCTTTCATAGGAATGGTTTGCCATTTCCTTCTCCAGCTCATTTTATAGATGAGGAAATTGAGGCAAACAAGGTTAAGTGACTTGCCCAGGGTCACTCAGCTAATAAGTATCTGGGGATGGATTTGAATTCAGGTCTTCTTGACTCCAGGCCTAACATTCTATCCACTGCACCACCTAGCTGCCCTCAACCACCACCAGCACCAGCACCAGCACCACCACCACCCCAACAGCAACCACCAACAAAAAACAATGTCACAGTTAGCATCATCAAGAAGTGGGCTTTCATAGGTAAATATAACATAGGAATGAAGCAATGTAGGTATAATAGAAACAGCAATTTCAGAGCAACTGAAGAACTAAGTTTTAAAAAGGAAACATTGAAAACAAAAAGTAACCAAAGATAGAAAGAAGCAGGATTTGGACCAAAAATCAAACTGAAAATTCTAGTTAGAAAGAAAATAAAATAAGATAAAAAGAAAGCAAAATTGTGCCTCAAAAAGAAACAAAAGTGTATATCAAAAGTATAAAATTCAACAGGCTGCAAATCATCTTAATGATAGCAAAATGAGTAAGCTAAATGTAACTCTAAACTCAAGATATCAAAGGGAAAATGAAAAGAACATAAAGAATATTGAAGAAAATTTTAAAGCCCACGAGAATTCTCTCCTCTGTCAGTACTGTGCCCCTTCTTGTGATTTTCCACACCTCACAATGTTTTTACTACAAGGAATGTTCTACGGCGCCGTGTGGCTCTTCACAAACAGGCTGAGACCCCTGCTTTTCTTGGAGGATTCAGGACTGAGCCAGTGGCAGGCTTCTTTGGATGTTTCTTCCAGGTCGATGATTTCACTTGTGCTTCTAACTTCTTGGAAAAGTTACTTCTCCCATGGAAGATTTATATGAACTGATATAAGATGAAATTAACAGAACCAAGAAAATAATATGGAAAGTGATGATAAACATGTAAATAGAAACATCATTTACAAGCGAAACTAACAAAACAGAAGGCAGTAAAATTATAAGATAGTCATAATTATAATGTGATTATGCTTAGCCCCAAAGAAGAGTTATGAGAAAGCGATTCTCTCCCCTTTCTTTACAGAGGTAGGGATCTCTGGGCATAGAATTCTGAATATAATATTAGATTTTTTTCAATGTGGTGGTTAATTTTGCTTAACTGTTTTTTTAATCTCCCTTTTCATTATTTGTAATAAAGGATTGTTTATTACCACAGGATAGAAATAGAGAGGGAAATGTAGGTAATATTATGTAATAGAATGTAGGGAAGCAAAAAATATAGGCAATATTAACAAAAGACATCAATAAAATATATTTTTAAAAGTTTTAAGGAAAAAAAGTTGCTTCTCTGATAACTGCCTCTCCTAATCCTTGATATAGTCTTTAAAACTGATGCTCTGCAGACTCCTTCTTTCCTGGGATTTAGGAAAAGGGTTGATTAATATTGCACTGGATATTACGCTCCAGGACTGGGCCCTTCCCTCAGAATTAGACTCTGGGGTTTTATTCTTCCAAGATGGTTCTCTTTCTGTCTCAGCGCTTGGACTAATCTGAAATGAGCTGTTAAAGTAAGATCTTTGCTAGTGTCAGGACAACCCTCCTGCCGATGAGACTCCCCAGCTGCTGTCCTCTGCGCCAGCCATGCCTTTCACCTTGAGATTGACTAGCTGTAGGGCCATGGAGCTGGAGCTGGAAGGCAGGGAGGCAACAGGCATTTACTAAGCTCTTAATATGTACCAGGCACTGTACTAAGCACTGGGGTTACACAAATACTGGCAAAAAGAAGTTTCTGCCCTCAAGGAACTGACATTTTAATGGCAGAAAACAATACATAATGGGGATGCAGAAGAAGGTATTCTTGCGGGGAGCATAGTGAAGTCTAGCCAGTAGGGAAATGAAACCCTGCTCACCTTGGGCCTGTCCCCAAAATGGAGTCTCCTTTCCCCCAGAGAAGTATCCGGTGGGAGAAGACGGCTGACATGATCGTGGATGTTCCAGGAAGAGACGACCCTCGGTATTGAGGGAAACTTCACCACAAGAAAGCAGTTGAATCATGGTGGTAAAGTCCAGAGAGTCTTAGAAATACAGACGGGAGGGGAAGGGATCCTAATGGTCATCTACAACTGTCTAATCTAATAGTTGAGTAAATTGAGATCCAGTGAGATTAAGTGAATGATCCAGGACCACCCAGGTATTAATTGGCAGAACCAGATTTGTACCCCATTTGGAGTCTAAGTTCACATCAAGCTGGGTTCTGATTGCAATTTCAGTCTTTTTTTTAAAATCACACTATACATACCTCTATAGACATACCTATTGGAGGAAAAAGTAGCCAAAGATGGTACAGCTTTCCATTGTACCATATTCTCTCTGTCTCTCTGTCTCTGTCTCTGTCTCTCTGTGTTTCTCTCTTTCTCTCTGTGTTTCTGTGTGTGTGTGTTTCTATGTTTCTGTGTGTGTGTGTGTCTTTCTGTTTCTCTCTCTACATATATATGTATGTATGTACATATGTGTGTATATGTACGAATAATGATTCTAAGTCCAACCTCTTTTTCAACACACTACATTTACCTATGTGGACACGCCTACAAGAAGAGACAGAAGCCAATGCTTTGACTCAATCTGTTCCTTCTTGGTCCCTCAGTTTCCTCATCTGTCAAATGAGCTAGAGAAAGAAATGGCAAACAACTTCTGTATCTTTGCCAAGTAAACACCAAATGGGTCACGAAGGATCAGACATGACTGAAAAGACTGAATAACAACAACAAACAGGAAAGAACAAAGAGGAAGAGGAGGGAGGGAAGGTTGACAGGCCAGGAGCCCTAGAATAGAAGCAGCATCCCCCTGCAGGAAGCAATTTTCGGAGTCAATGAATAAATTCATGCTCAGCTGGTAGCTTCCTATGAGCTTTCAGAAAAAAGCTTCTCAAACTCCCTGCCGTGGTGTATTTCCTGAGGTTCCTGGGGAAGACTGGCAGGGTCCCTTGTTCCTCGGTTTCTCCATTCATTCATAACATAGTTAGAGCTAGAAGGGGCTTAAGAGACCACCTAATCTAGCTTCCTCATTTTACAGGTGAGAAAACCAAGGCTTAGACAAGGAAAGTGACTTGCCAACATCACACAGGTGGCCACAAAATAAAGCAGAGTATTGGCTCTGGAGTCAGAGGTTTGAGTCAGTCATTTTTCAATCGTGTCCAACTTTGTGACCCCATTTGGGGTTTTTCTTGGCAGAGATCCTGGAGCGGTTTGCCATTTCCTTCTCCAGCTCATTTGACAGATGAAGAAACTGAGGCAAACAGGGTAAAGCGACTTGCCCAGGGTCACACAGGTAGTAAGTGTCCGAGGTCACATTTGAACTTAGGTCTTCCTGACTCCAGGCCCAGCACTCCATCCACTGAGCCACCTAGCTGCCCCAGTTCATCAGCACAGCGTGCTTTATTGAACATTTATATGGGCAGACCTCTGCGTTTGGGCCTGTGTTTTCTTTGACAGGGAAGAAGAGAAGAAGGAGAAGGAGGGAGAGGAAAAGAAGCAACAGAGAGGAGCTATACTGAGGCACCAAAGAAGATGAGGCTCATATTTCCTGGTTCATTCCAACAGTTCGGAAACATCCTGGAGCTGTCACTTCAGAGTGTGCCTAGCCCGGCAGTAATCTGGCCATCACTTGAAAAAGAAGAAACCATCCTAAAGGGGCACCTTACAAAAGAATCTTGATCTAGACATTCAATTAATTCATATAATATTTATTAAGCACCTACTGTGTGCTGACCACTGTGCTGGGGGGAAAACCCATCTACTAGAGGGGATAAAACACAATACCACATGATCTACACACTAGAGGGCTATGCACACATCAGAGAAGGAGTTGAGAAGCCTTCCTTTATGCCAGGCAGGCTATGTGGGCCCTAGATGACAGCTTCCCAAGAAAAGACAAAGGTGAGACCAAGTAACTTCCTGTACATCTCACGCAGAGCAAACCCTGGGCTCTCCTAATTCTCCATCTCAGTTGTCTCTGTAACTTTCCCTGGTGCCTCATTCAAGGGGAGGTGAGGATGGGAAATGGGAAGGGTGGGGAAGGGGAAGCTGGGAGGGTGTGTGGAATGATGAGGGCCTGACATGCAGAAGCCAAGCACAGGGGTTAGCAGTCACTGCCACCAGCTGGGCTGCCCAAGTCTTCCATCCACTTCCTGAGGATGACGACACACTTGGTGACCGCTGAAACCCTTCCTAAAAAGGAATAGCCAATAAGTCGAGGCTATTTTTAGACAATTGTGCTCCAAAACCCCGAAATCACAGTAGCATCATCTGTTTTTCTTAAGGGAGAAAAAGACAAGAAGCTGGAAAAATAGCCCAAGAGCTGGATATTAGTGACTTGCCTCCCACAACTTCCCCGCTTTCACACCTGGAGCTCCAAATGAAATCAGGCTGACAGGATGCCCTCCCTCCACCTCTGCTCCTCTGGAGTGGCTCAGAACCTCCACAAATGCTTACTTTCTATTGTGCAAAAGAACATAAGCCTTTCCCAAGGCCTGGAGAACAGCTGGGATAGATACTCTTTGGTGGGAGTGATGAGAATGGGGCAAACTAGCCTGAATATGACTGTGACATACTTATCAGCCTCTTATCAGTGTAGAGGTGAGGGGGATGAAATGAGGTCATTTTTGACTGGATATAAGGGAAAACGACTGATTCTCCTGGTAACAGAATGGGCTGCTTTGGACATTGGTGTATTCAATTAAGCATTCGTCGAGTTGTTGTTCAGCCACGTCTGACTCTTCATGACCCCATTTGGGGTTTTCTTGGCAAAGATATTGGAAGGGTTTTCCATTTCCTTTTCCAGCTAGCTCATTTTATAGATGAGGAAACGGAGGCAAACAGGATTAAGTGACTTGCCCAGGGTCACACAGCTAGTATCTGCAGTCAAATTTGAACTCAGATCCCTGACACTCTATCTACTGCACCACCTCGCTACCCAAGCATTCATCAAACAAGCCATCAAACAAACATTTTTTAAGTGCCTACTGTATGCTAGGAACTGGAAATAGAAAGACAAAAATGAAATAGTTCCTGCCTTCAGGGGGTTTATATTCTATCAGAGGAGACAGAATGTATATACATAAGTCTATTCAAAACTATGCAAAATTAATACAAGAAAGTTTGTTGGTAGAGGGGGTGGGGAAGGCATTGGCAGCTATGGGCATCAGGAAAGGCCCAGTGTAGGAGGTGGCTTTTGAGCTAATGAGTTCCCTCTCACTGGAATTCCTTAGGCTGAGGCTGATAGTTAAGGATGAGTCTTCTAGAGAACAGTGGCTTAATACAGGTTGGTGGCACCAAATTGTTGAATTCATTTCTAAATAGGGATTCAACTAAATGACGGCTGATAGTCCTTTCACCTCAAGGATTCTGGTTTCTGCATGACCTCTGGCTTTACAATATAGTTTCTTCCCCTTCCCCATATTTTTTAAAGAACAAATAATTAGCAGAGGAGAACACAACTCTACTAATCCAATGACCAGAGATGGTTTATGGCTACAAAAATTCCCCACCCCATCCCCACCCCTCAACTGCCCAGTGACCTAGTGGGAGGGTCCCAGGGCTCCCCAGGCTTAATGGGTCCAATCAGCAGAATGGGTTGGCATAGAAAGAGCACTGAACACGGAGAAAAGAGAAATGGGTTCAAATGCTACCTTGCTGTTATGACCATCCTCAAGTCACTTAACTTCTTTGGCCTCAGTTTCACTCCTCTGTGAAATGAGATTTTACTATTGTCCCTTCTACCTACAAAATCCTATAATTTCATGATTCTGTGTCTAGAGAGACAAGATAAGTTTTTTCTCTGTCCAAAATACAGCACTAAATTGATAAGGTTTTACTTGGTAGATATGCACAATTAAGGTGGGACTACAGGGGCAGCTAGGTGGTACAGTGGATGGAGTCCTGGGCCTGGAGTCAGAAAGACCTGAGTTCTAATCTAGCCTTAGACACAGTACCTGTGTCACTCTGGGCAAGTCACTTCACCCTGTTTGCCTCAGTTTCCTCATCTGTCAAATGAGCTAGGGAAGGAAATGGCAAACCACTCCAGTATCTTTGCTAAGAAAACCCGAAGGGGGTCACAAAGAGTCAGACAGCAACCAACAGCATACGTGGGGAACACTGACATTGCCTCCTCAGCCTGCATTTTGTTCTGGCTCATATTTATTTGTGGGCTAAGCTAACAAAGATCTCGGTTGTCTTAACCCTAATATAGATTGTTATTTATAACATGGAGATAGAGATCTTTATCCAGACCTGGGAATCAAAAAGTTTATTTTAGCCTGGGGGCACTCTGCCCAGCTTTTGTTAGCTGGGGATGGTCGTTCTGACTAAAGAGGTATCAGCCTGCCTTGATGGGGAGAGATTTAACCCTAGCAGACTAGAGCTCATGGGTAGCTAGGTGGCGCAGTGGTTAGAGTGCTGGGCATGAAGACTCATCTTCCTGAGTTAAAGTTCAGCCTCAGACACTTACTGGCTGTGTGACTCTGGGCAAGTCACTTAACCCTGTTGGCCTCAGTTCCTCATCTGTAAAATGAGGTAGAGAAGGAAATAACAAACCACTCAAGTGACCCCAAATGGGGGCATGTAGAATCAGACTTGACTGAAATGACTCAACAACAGAGATTAGAGTTCAGATGGTAGGACCTGAAGACATGAGTTCTCAGTCTGGTTGTAGGAAGCAATGCCTCACAGAGAATGGGCACCCTGCAGCCACCACCAACTATGAATCCAACTACCATCTGAGACCAGTATAGCAAGGCCTGCTGTAAAACCCAGCAGGGACAAGCGGAACAATGTGCCTAGGAGATCAAGAAGCAGGTGGAGTTGGAGAAGCATGATAGAATCATCAGAAGACGTTGATGGCTCTGCAGACTCACCAGGTATGTGCCTTTCCCATGTGATCCCTACTTGTGGCCGCTCTCCCCACTCAGGGCATATCTGTGGGAAAGCATGGTCTAAGTTTATGGGGGCGGAGGTGGGATGCTCATTATAACTTTTCTTATTATGTTAATTCATTTTAAGCGTGTTTACATTGACCTAATCGTCTAACTGGAGAAAAGGGAAACATACTTGTGGGTGCCTGTGAGCTATGTTTTTGAGTAGATACAGCCCCATAGAGAACTCTGAACCTGGCATAGATCTTCTTGGGACTCCAAGTGAGAGGAGGATGCTCCAGGTGTAGCATACAAAATGAGGAAGCTTGACTGGAATTGAGGCAGATAAGATATAATTGTAAAGTATCCATTCAGAGTCAAAGAAGCTTAGAATTAGAAGGGCCTTCAGATGTTATCTAGTGCAATCCTCTCCAACATTGAACCTCTGTAGAATACCTCTGGTAACAGGGAACTCACTACATCAGGAGGCAGCTTATTCTCTTCTGAGACAACTCTAATTGTTAGGAAGTTCTTCCTTAGATTGCACTAAATTAAATACAAGGTACTGTGGGGGGGGGGGTCAGCAGCTGGGGGTGGGAGGAGAATTGAGAAAGGCCTCAAATAGGAGATGGCACTTGACCTTAAGTTTGAAAGAAAGTAGGGATTCTGAGAGGCAAACATAAGAAGCAAATGTATTCCTGGCATGAAATGGGTGAGGAATAGTTAGGAAGCTAATCTGTCTGGAACATGAATAAATGAAGGGGAGTCATGTATACCATGCCTGAAAGGGTAGGTTGGAGCATAATTGTGAAGAGATTTAATCATGACAAATACAGGAGTTTGTATTTGATCCTAGAGGCAATAGGGAGCCATTATAGTTTATTAAGGAGGGGAGTGACCTAATATTGTAGGTGTATAATTTTGGCAGATATGTGACAGATGGATTGGAGAGAGGAGAGACTTGAGGGAAGGATGCTAGGAAGGTACCTAGTCTAGGCAGGAGAGGATGAGGGCCTGGACCAGGATGTTGGCTGTGTGGGTGGAGAAGAAACAGATGAAAGTAATAACGGAAGTAGAACTGATAACACTTGGCAAGTGAATGGATGTCTGGGAGTGAAAGAAAGTAGAGACAAGGGTGACTCCAAGGTTGCAATGTGGGAGGCTGGAATGGTGTGGCTTTGTCCTTGATTCCTGATTCCAAAGCTAGTCACCAAAGTCTATATTACGCTAGGGACTGAGAGGGATACAAAGATAAATAAATCTTTGTTCTTGACTTTAAGGAGTTTACAATCCAGGAAAGGAAGGAGTTCAAGAGTGCTTAGAACTATCCTTTCCTACCCACAGGGCAGTCTAGTCTCTGGGGGATACAAATACAAGCCGAAAGAAATATAATGCCTGCCCTCAGGGAGTTTATATTCTAATGGGACTAAAAGGGAGCTGGAAGAAAGGGAAAGTTTACATTTGCAGGCTGCTGAGCAAGAATTGGACAAATCCAGAGAGTTGGGAGTGGAGCCTGGAGAGAAGGAAGCATGGATGACCTGGGCACTTTGTGAAATGATGGTCTTGGGAAGGAACTCACCAACTGGGAGTTCCTCCCCCATTGGAGGAAAAAGTTGTAGAGTTGGAATCATAGAAGGCTGCTGTCAAAATGGTGAAAAAGCTCAAATATTCAAGATCAAAGACTGGAGAAGGGAATTATTGGTAAGTAACTATTTTATTCCTTATGTGTACACGCATGGTAAATGCTAGAATGCATTTCCTTTCATATTTATTGGGGCGGGGGTAGATCCAAGAAGGTTTACTAAAATGCAAGGGGCATCAGCCCAACAAAGATGGCCGACTCTTCCTTGCCTTAGCAGGAGACTCTGTGAATTGCTATGATTGGAAAAAATTATCACTTCGTGGTCAACCTTATGGCAATGATTTAAACTAGCTTGGTAAACCTAAAAACTATGCAAATGTATGCTGTTGTTGCTCCTATTCGCTCATTCCCGTCTTTTTGTTGAAGTTCAGGTAGAGATGGTCCTGGGAGAAGCTGCTATTCTGGCATTATTCCCTTCCATTTAATGTTCTATGGATTATTGCACAGGTATATTGCACACCTGCTTTTTTGAAGTTAAGTAAAAGTATTATGCTGCAAGCTCATCTCTGTAGACCAATTGAAAGCATCCTCAGAACAGCTCCAATTGTAGACTACACAACAATGACGCTGTATGCCTCTTCCTGTCTCCATGGGATTTTGATCTCTTACATCTCTTAGATTGTAAATCTCTCTAGACTTCAAAACTTTTCATCCCATGTATCTTGGAGATTATGAGTATTTGCAATGGTCACATCTATTAAAAACACTGTTCTTGGGTTGCTACGGGTCAATGTTACCTCTGAACAATTTAGAACAATGAGTCAATCTATGATAATGCAGTGTGGTGGTTGAGTTCTCTGGGACATTTCGAGGTCTGGATTGATAATATGGAGATTTGTTGCATGTCAGTTCTTAAAAGATAGTGAGTTTTTGATGTACACTTCTAGCTACCAGGCTATGTCTTGTGAGGTGCTGTCAAGAGATGCTGAATTTGTCCAGCCTTGAGTGATATGTTGAATGATTTCTCCCATCCCTCTCATTATCTACATTGATCACTCATCTAGGCTTCTGTTTTAACAATCTGGCTAGCAGCTTCTGGGGCTGGGGGGTGGGGTGGGGTGGAGATCCACCCACAGCCAGCACCCAGAAAGCTCCCGGACATCCAGAAAGCCCAGGTTCTTTTAATCTGCCTTAATAAGGAGAGCAAGGTTAAGGGGTTGGCAAGCTTACTTTAATTCAGCACACAAATA
>JAQQSZ010014130.1:0-11591 GCA_028646595.1 Phalanger gymnotis
TGGGGAACAGGGCAACCAGAGTGTATGCCATCTTGGAGTGGGGGGGGGTGGAAATTGGGAGAAAATCTGTAATTCAAACGCATGTGAAAATCAATGCTGAAAACTAAACATATTAAAAATAAATTAAAAAGTTAAAAAAAAAAGAAATAAAAGACAAGGCTGGAATGGAATATCCTAAAAAGCAAAAGAAATCACCTTGAGCACCAAAACAGCATATCCTGAAAAGCTGAGCATATTTTCCTCCATGAGAAATATAGCATACTTCTAAAGCCTTCTTACTAAGAAAACCAGATATGTGTGGCTCCTTTGATGTGCAGACTTGGAGATATTACAAAGATAACCCAAGTCAATATAACATGAAATTGACACATGAAAAATTAATATTTACAGGCTACAAGGAGGATATAAGGCTATTATTTTGAACCATACTACTATCTGGGCTGGTCAGAAGGGAATTATGAAAAAGAATATAACAGTAAAAGTAGAATCAAAGGGTCTGCCTATAAGCTAGATGGTGTATATTAGAAAAAGAGAAAGAGAAAGTAGAGATAGGAGGAGTGAATTGTTTCAAGCATCTAGATACCTAGTTCTGATATATTTTTAAAAGGAAATATCCAGGGATCTGGGATGGGCAGAGTAGAGAGTAGTATCTCTAAATCAAGGTGGAAATTTGGATGATATTCTTTCAAGCAGAATAAGCTATAAGTATCTTATTCTGCCTTTCCATTTAAAAAGTAATATAATGGGATTTTACTAGAGGAAAATAAACTTAGCAATTATAGCTTTGAATGTAATTGGGTTCAACTTGACTACAAAATGAGAGCAAATTGCAAAACTGACTAGAAAGTAAAACTAAAAAATTTGCTGCATATAAGCATCATGCTTTAAAAAAATTAAGGAAAAAAAAAAAAACAAAGTGAGGGGCTGAAATAAAATTTATTAAATGTCCGAGGAATGCCAAAACAAGTAAGAACTGCAATCATGATTTTGGATATGACAACATTAAAATATTTACTTAAGAGAGGCAAATGGGGCAGCATATTATGAGTAAAGGCCCTATAGAGAATATATAATATATAATATCAGTATCAAATCTTTATGCACCAAAAATTATAGCATCTAAATATTCACATGAAAAGTTAGATGAAATGCAAGATAAGAAAACAATAATTGTTGCTTTATTTCTCCAGAACTTAAGAAATTTAGTAGAAGAAAAACTAGATGCAATGTCCTATTGAAATTTTCCAATGGAAATCTTAAAGAATATACTTTTATCATACAATACCTTTATAAATGTTGATTATGTTCTAGAGCAAATAAATAAATGTAGGAAGGTATAAATTTTAAGACCATGCTTATTTTTTGCTTTGTCTCAAGGATCTGTGATTTCTGTCCATCTTCTTAGCTAGTTATTAATTTTCTATATACTACTTTCTCTATACCTTTACCTGGAAGAACAGAAAAATAAAACCAACTGTTCCCTTAAGTCCTTCAGTTTCTTGCTCATGTCATCACAATCCCTAAGGATTCTTTATAGTTTTTTTTTTCTTGGTGGTATTTTTATTCCTAGATGAATCACCAACTGAGGTTTCCGAAGCTTGACAGGTATCAGGATTACTTCCTTCTCAATCTTAATACGTACCTCAGGAAGATAGCACATTCTCCAATTATATATATTAAATCAATATATGTCAGACTCTGTACCTCTCATTGGCTAGTCATAGCACCAGGAGACATCTCTACTTGGTGCCATTGCCTCTTATCTTTCAGTCCCTGGCACATAGTAAGTTCTTAATAGATGTTGTTAATAGTTGTTGACTTATTCAATATTATGTGCCAGGTGCTGGGGAGAGGAATATAAAAAAAATAGTTTCTGCCTTCAAGGAGTTTATATTCTGTGGTGGTTGGTGAGAAGAGACAACATGTACACAGATAAATAAATACAAAGCATTTTCCAAGGGTGAACACTAATAAGTTAGGGCAGCAGGAAGGGCCTCTTGTAGGAGACAGTGCTTGAGGTGAGATTTAAAGATTTGAAGGGAGCTAGGGACTCAAGAGACAAAGGTAAGAAGTTGTTCCCTTTTTTGCTCTTCACTCATTCAACAATCATTTATTAATTAGTAAATATAAAATGTAAATACAGAGTCAATACAAGTAATTTCAAACAGCACTAGCACTGGGGGATCAAGAAAGACCTCATTTGGGAAGTGGCACTTTTATAGAGCTTTGAAGGAAGCTAGAGATTCTAAGATGTGGAGGTGAGGAGGGATTGCTTTCTAGGCACTGTAAAAAGTCTGTACAAAGGCATGCAATTGGGAAATGGAATATCATATGCAAGGAACAACAAATAGGACATTTTTTTCCTCCCTTTCAAGGTCCCGATCCTCATAAATCTGATTTGGTATTTTTTAAGAGTTTTTTTTCTTATTTTCTTTCAAGGTCTTTTCTTCTATCTTCCAGCGTTACACTTTATCATCCTTGATATGTTGGAGAATAGAGAGGTGTTCCTTCATCCTATATGTCTTCTCTTCTCTATATAACATAAGTTATACTTAGTATATGTATATACAGATATGTAAAGATAAAATCAATTCTTGGTTGCCTGTGGTACACATCCAAGCACAGTCCAATCTCTGTTCACTAGAGCAGTTCCTTCATCCTCCATACTTGCAGAAATGGAAGTCCTCTGTTGTTGGTGTCTGTCCCTAGCTACCTCTGCTGCCAAATGCAGCAGCAGACTACTTGTTTGTTGAGCTTCTTCGTGTCCTTGTGGGTTTGGCTGTTCTGCCTTCTGTGTCTGTTAAGACCTTTATTTAGTACCCTGCTGTGCAGTAACAAAGGCTGGAGAGTTTTAAATGAATTGAAGATTAAAAACAAACCTAGTGAATTGTACAGCAGGGCACAAGTAATAAACTTATAATTATTCAGTCCATCACAAGTCCTCTTTCTTCTGTCTGGAAAGTAACCACAATCTTAACTTTGTAAATGGACTCCTGCTTGGTCAAATATTCCCAGGCATTTCCATTTGGTACTTTTATTATTTTTTAACAAAAGCTTACCCTTAAAAAATAGGTCAGGGTTATAAAATACTTCTCAAGGCTCAGTCTTTTAATAAGCCAAGCAAGTAAGAGAAAATGTTCATTTTCTACTGGATAGTCTAACTTGATAATAAGATTTAAAGGCATAGGCACAATGGTTCTTCCCCTCAAGTCATAATACTCCCATCCTAATCAGGGGCAAAACTCTAGTTATAGGATACTGGAATATGACAATCTTAGCCTCAGAATTGCAGAGAAGTCTGTATTTTACATTCACTGGAAGAACCCAAAAAAAAAAAAATAAGCTGAGGTCCTCAGCTGTAAAAATTTAGAGATATTCAACATAACCATAATTTATATTTTGAAAAAAAAAGGATGTTAATATGTATTCTCATCCAAGCTGCTACATATTATTGGAAAATAGATGTTCTACATATCTGTCTACATTGGATTGAAATTTTAGACAAGAGGTTATTAGGTAAATACAAAATTACATTGCACAAATTGTGCCTTTAATAGACCCTAAAAGCACTTAATGCTGCTACATTCTACTAGGTAAATAACAATGTATTACTGGAGTTAGTACACATTTCAGATGATGGATTTTTAATGGCCTTTTGAAAAATTTCTGTGCATTTCCCTGGGGATCCCCGCCCCGCAACTTCTCTAATGGGAAGACAACAAAGGAAAGGCATGTATGAAATTCCTGTTTCAATTAGCAATTATGGGCCACCATCAAATCACAATGCTAAATGAAACCTAAAGCTTTGTTCTTAATCCATTTTATGGTCAATGTGTTTGGAATTCTACACACAGGTGAAACAGAAAACCTGAGACAGAGGCTGAGACTAAAATGATTACTTAAGACTTTCTCAGCAGCCATAGCACTCTATACAAGCTATAAAAATATGCCTTTGGGGAGTTTGCGTGCCAGAAAAGTAAAGCAACAAATATAACTAAATTCTAAGATTGATTTTTGTGCCAGTATGAAGTTGATCATTGGGGTCAAAGATTTAGGTGACCTTCCTAATGGGAATAAGTAATTTACTTTAACCAGTGGCCCAGTTATCTAAAATTCTAAAGGATAAATTCAGCTACATGAGCTTGTGGCCACAGGAGGTCTTGAACCAAAAGGAATTCAGGGAATTGGAGAATAGGAGTGCTGGGCTGTCTTGAAAAGTTGCATCTGCCCATAGACCTATGTTAGTTTGGACAACTGAAACTCTCCGTGTCTAGCTCAATGCTCTATTGTTTACCTAGTTAATAGATCCTTGATTTATAAATATTGGATCTTATCTTTTACTAGCCTCCCTGGATTTTGTTGCGTTTTTATTTCTGACCCGTTTGGACAGTGTTACTGCCTCTGGCCCATTCATTTTTATGATTGGCAACTCCAGCCTCTGATTTTGGCTTCTACTCCTGACAGGTCCACTGCCTGGCTCTTTTAGTTCCAAAATCTATATCTATAACCACTGGCCTCTGCCTCCTCATACCTATAATTCTGGCTCTACCTTTGTCACAAATAATTAACAACGGTATATGCTTCCATAACAAAAACATCTAATGATTTAAGAATGCTTATACTGATATACATAATTCTTTATAACTGCAGTATATTTTCACATACATTATATAATTTGATCCTTACCACAACTCTATTAAGTAGATATAAGCATCATCATCCTTATTTTACAAATGAGGAACTGTGCTGTTAATGTGATTAAAGATCTTCCCCATTTAATAGGCCTCAGGTGGAGCTAGTTAAGGGAAGTTTGATTAGGGTAGACTTGTTTGTAGGAAGGCCCATACATGTTTGCTAACTAGGTACTAAGCTCCAGATCCATATCCTTTTGCTGATTAGGTGTAAAGCCCTCAGGCCCTAAGAAAGGTATCTATATCCTGAGGGTAGCCCTGAAGCTCAGAGGGGAGAGAGAGAGAGAGAGAGAGAGAGAGAGAGAGAGAGAGAGAGATTGAGAACTGGACAGAGAGAACTGCAGGAAGGAGAGAGAACTGCAAGAGAGACAGAACTGGAAGAGGTGGAGAGATGGAGAGAGAACTAGAAGGGCTAAGAAAGAGAAATGGAGAGACAGAGAGACTCAGAGATGGAGAGAGCTAGAGAACTGCAAGGGCTCTGAGAACTGCAAGGGCTTTTAGAACTACAAGCTCTCAGAACTGCAGGAGGAGAGGGCGCAGGCAAGCAGACAGTTAGGATTCATGAGTGAGTGTTTACAGAAAGGCCCTAGCAGAGAGGAAGGTTACAAGATGGCTAGGCTCCTTGTTGAGATATTGTATTTTAATTTCCTTGCTGTTACATTGAAGTGTACTTGCTGGTTTTGGGATATGATTACTGCTATATCGAATCGGAATTATTGGTTTTGGGATTTGATCCTCTGGAGTCTGAATAAATGCTTTACTTCTTCTGCCTTCTACATAGAGAGTCTCTTATATTTTGTGATTCCGAACTATACAGGCATATTCATGGTTACCATCAGTATTGTGAATCTTGCCTTACTGATACAGGAACTGAGGCTCAGGAACTTTAAATGATTTGCTTGTAGTTAAACAATCAATTAGTGAAAGTGCCATACTTAAACCCAGATCTTCTTACTCCAAATCTCATATACTTTCACTAATGACTAAAAAGTTGTGAAACTGAAATTTAGCTGAAATAGCAGAAACTGATCTAAATGAGTTCATTTAAATCTGAAAGAGGAGTCAAGTGAGCTTGATCACTTGGATAGGATAATGATATCCTATAGGATAATGAGAATACTTTCTGTACCACAAGTTATGGAATTTGGGTTCATAACTTTGTGTTCAAGCTGGAGAAGTCTTTCATTTTTGGTGAGACATTACTCAAAATAGTTTTGAACACAACTTTTGGAACTGCCTTCAAAATCGTAGGCTCATTGAATTCTATATGAGCTGGAAGAGACCTTACAAGCCTTCACATCCAATTTCTTCATTTTACAGTTGAACTGGGACCCAGAGAATTAAGTGCCTTTCCCAAGGTCACCCAGATCATAAGTAGCAGGGATCAGATTTGAAGCCAGGCGCTCTGACTTTAAATCCAGTGTAGGTCTGCAGCATGTTCTTTCTGGAGTGACTAATCTTTGTTCTTTCAAACTTGGACTTGAATTTTAAAAAGCAAAACAAAACAATGACAACTATGATGAATAAATGGGTAGACAAAATAGTAATGCTATTTTTGGTTCAAAATTATTTTATAGAAAATACATCATAGATCAAGGAACATGAATCAATAATTTTAAAAAGAAGAAATAAAAATCAGTAACCATATGAAAGATGGTGCCAAATCTATAAATAAGGGAAACACAAATCATGACACTTCTTAGATTTCACCTTATACCTTTTGAAGTAGCAAAGTTGATAGATTGAGAACTAGAAGAGACTTTTGTGACTAATGATGCTAAAAGACAGGAATAGTGTTATAGGGCATGTGGGAACATAGACACATCAATGTAATGTTGATGAAGCTGTTAATTGATCTGGAAAAGTGTGGGATTCTGCATGAAAATCTACTTAGCTGATACTCTAACTACTAGATACACACACACACACACACACACACACACACACATATACATATCTCAAGTCAAAAGCAAATAGAAAGATACTTTTCATATGGCGCATAAAAATGATTCATCACAGCCCTTCTTGTATAGCAAAAAGAAGGAAACAAAATGGATGCCCATCAATTAGGAAATGGCTAACAAATTGTGACATATAAATACAATATAATAACATTCTGATTTAAGATAAGAACAAATATAATTAGCAGCATGGGAATACTTGTATGAGGTGATGCAGAACAAATTAAGCAAATCCAGGAAAACAATAAACACAATGCCTATAATAATATGAACAAAACACAACACTAAAAAGCAATTGAACACTGATTCATGATAATGACTAACTAATCTTTGTTCCAGAGAACAGAAGATTAAATGTCTCCCTCTTCAGTAAAGAAATGGGGCACTACAGGTGTGGAATGTGGCATATGCTGTCAGAAATTGTGCTTGTTGGCTTTGCTGAACTACTTTTCTTTGTTACAAAGAATGATTGAGTAATGGGATGATACATTGATAAATGACTTATACAAAAACATAAGGCATCAAAAAAAACCTTTCAGCAAAAAGAAAGTAGATACTATGAATTGGAGCACTGGCATGGTAAACAATACCCTTCTTGAGTCACAGTTTATCTCTTTTATGTTATATAGATCTTTCCAATGCTTCAATAATTCTGCATATTAACGTTAATATTTTGATTTTGTGGAGTGAATTCTGCTTGAACAACACCACTGATGTCAAAGAAGCATCAACAGTATTGTTAAATCGTATTCTTTACCTTCTCAGTGGGTGGGAGAGGTGGTTGAGGAAGGTAGAGAATTTGGAACTGAAAATAAAAATTAAAAACAAAAAATCTAGTATTGCCACACATTTTTCACACATATACTTTCTTGGAGTCACAGGGACCTTGAATGTTCCTTCTTCAGATGTTGATGATAGTTTTAGGGTCATGCTGAAAGCACCATATTTCATAACTCATTATTATTCATTTTAAAAACACATTTTTTTCAGTTTACTTTGAAAGATTAATATAAATATAAGGCTCAGCATTCTATTCATTAAAAAAATACAGAGCTTTATCTCTAAAATTAATCATCTCTTTGAGCAAATCATAACTGATCTTTTCAACTTTTCATATACTCTCTGGGTGACTGGATAATTACTTTAGTTATTTAGTCATTCGCGTCTTTTCTAGCTTTGTTAGACTTCTTGGCATTATGAGGTGTTTTTTTTTCTTTTTCCATTTGTAAAATGGATATTAGATTGGATTGACCTGTTTATAAGGTCCCTTTCCATCTCCGTTCTTTGAATCTCTTCTTGCTCTTGACATTTTTCATTCTTATAGCTTCTTTAACTATATCAAACATCTCAATGGTGTGTTTCTTTGCTCTTCTACAAAATTTGATATCAAATCTTTGCTTTAAATAACTAATACACACTAATTTTCCCACCTGCATGAAACTAAAAGCATTTACCACAACTGCCATCTCTGGCTGACATATTCTTGGTACTTTCACTTCTCTGCTTCCATAGGCAAATTTGTTTTCATTACTTCCTAGGTCCAGCTCATGTGTCCCTTCACAGGGCCTAACATAGCACTACATATGTAGGAAGCATTCAGGAAATACTTGCAAATTGACATATTCATATTTGTGTGTACATATGCATATATATGTACACACATATGTATGTGTGATATACACATATAAGTGTGTGTATATTATATTTCTAAATGTATATTTTGAGCTAAGTAATATCCCCTGGTTTAGAAGTTCTTGCCTTATCAAAACATGGCCTATGGAACCATTTTGCTCTAATAACTGTACTGATGTCAGTTTCAGAGATATAGTGTGATTAAAAATTTAAGTATTTGAATTTACTTGAAATAATCACTTGAGGCCAAGGATTTACTTTATACATACATATCTACATATATATGCATACATATAGGTACACAGTACATTATATACAGTATTTTGTATATTACATATATATAGTGTATATAAACATATATCATACACATACAAATATACTTTGCTTCAATTTTAGATTTTACCAGTCAGTGTACACTTGTTTTCATCCTGCATTCTATTCTTGGCTTTATAGCTAAGGACACAAGAGGGCCATGAAAAATTATGTATCTTAACAGAGTCTGGTTGCTATAAAACAGGGGAAAGGTTTCCTTCTGCCTAGAATCATACAATGGGAGGCAATGTGGTACAATGGAGAGGATGGTGAACTTGAAGTCAAAGGCTGTGAGTTTGAATCCTGGTTCTGACATTTACTGTCTGTTATAAGCCAAAGCTTCTCCCTGAAACAATGGTCCATCTTTTAAACACCAGTATTCATTTAATGATATCGTATGCTTGTGTTTCATGGAATACCACAGTCTATAAAGAAGTAAAGTTGAAGGTGACCCAAAAGGCAGTGGTTTTCTTCCAAACAGTGGGCACGGACTAGATTAGGGAACATTTCCAATAAAGTTTTTCATAGGAGAAAGAGTATAAAGGATACCCTCAGGAAGGTAGATGTCTTAAAGAAGATGGGTTAGTCAGGTAGCAAGAGCAAGGGATGCTTGATAAATGGCCAGTGTTTTCCACTGATATTCATGCAATGTAATGAAATCTGGAAGAATGCCCCTCTCATCTTGCATGGAGGCATTAGGGGAAAATACAGACAAGAGTTGCATGGGATGAAAAGGCATGGACAGGTTGCAATCCGTATCAGTGAGGAGAATATCTACATTGATGAAATTTCAGAATCATCAAATTGCTGAATTAAATAATAGTAGTTTCAATTTTCCTTGAGGTTTTCAAAATATGATGTGATATAAAATCAAAATATTTATATTTTCATTGAAGACGAAAAGGCTTAGAAGTCATCTAGTTTAACCTTTCCATTTTTAGAGATAAGAAAAATGAGAGAGAAGTTAAGTAACTTGCTCAAGTTGATGAGAAACAAAAATCACATTTTTCTCTGTAACAAGCATATACCATGAATTATTGAAAACACATTTTTTTAGACTTCAGTTGACATTATTTCAGAAAGTAAGGAAATATTTCATTAATCCTTTATAATTTTTATTATTTAATTATTTATTGTTTTAAGTTTTTACATCTGAATGATTACTTCACCCAAGGAATAACAACTCTTTTCTCATAATATCCCAGATCATGGAATTGTGCCCAAAGAGTTATTAAACTGCCTATACCTTTTGACCCAGCAACACTGCTACTATGTTTATTTCTGAAAACGACTAGGGAAAAAGGAAAGAATCTACATATTCTAAAATATTTATAGCAGCTATTTGTGGTGACAAAGAACTAGAAATTGTGGGGATGCCCATCAATTGAGGAATGGCTGAATAAGTTGTGGTATATGCTTATGTTGGGGTACTACTGTGCAATAAGAAATGATGACTCAATGATCTTAGAAAAACATGGATAGACTTACATGAAATAATGAAGAGTGAAATGAATAGTGAAATGAATTAGTGAAATAAGCAATGAAGTCCAAAATGCTTAAAGGAAGTATAACCTAAGCAGGAAACAACCCCCAGAGTGTGAATTATTAGCCATAGTATCAGTTCCCTAACTGTGGACTCTGGTTAAGCCATTTGCCTTCTATGGTTTTCCCAGATACAAATAACAATGTTTTTTGCACCTACCTTCACAGAGATTTTACAGATTGTGAGAGGTTCTTGAAGATCCTTAGATGAAAACAAACACATTCTTTTTCCCCTTATGAGAAATATGGAGATGCGCTTTATTAAGTTCACCAAAGGAATGACTAGGAATCTCATTTCGGGCTGGATACTGAATTATCCAAGTAGAAAATCTATTTCGTGAATGCATTTGTTTAAATTTTGCTACTTGTTTCTCCATAAATCCCTCAAATCACTTTATTTTTCTGAAAATGTTTACACTTTATACTAAGCTGACAGATATCCAGATTTGACTAGAGACAGCTCAGTTGGTTTTTTTTTTTCTCCTGACCTATATCAAGTGGATAGTCATTCTGAGAAATGTCCCAGGGAGCAAAGGCTTTTTTTCTGAGGAACCCTGTGGATAATCTTGAAGATCTATCAATTACCATATTTAAAATAAGCTGATGATATGGTGGTTTACCAAGGGATTCCCAGTTCTTGGAAGTTTGTCAAAAACTTATCAATTCTGACCTCTTTTTCAGGGGCTCATGTTTCATTAGGGAAGTAAAGATTCAAAGAACATGGCCTTCCCCTGGGTGGAAACTTTTAGACTTTACATTGCCAGTCAGTGTACACTTGTTTTTATCCTGCATACACTGGGTGGGAACACCCATCTGATTCTGGTTCCTTTTTCCGGGACTGAAAGGTGAAAGAGATTGGGAAATGCAGGCCTGGAGGAGGGGACATTGGTAGAGAATGAAGTTGGTCGGGGGGGCAGAGAGTGAAGTGAATCCCTTCCAGAGAGGCAGAGATATGAGAGAGAGACACCTACCTACCTGGTCTAGGGAGGCAATGAAGTAAATTCCAGCTTTATCAAGTCTTACAATAGACCATTTCCTTGTCTCAGAAAATCACCATACTGACTCCTTGAGGGAACTGAATTTGGAACTAGGAATTCTTCTTGTGACATCAGAGAGAAGAGGAACTTTATGAGGTCACTCCTTTTGAGTAGTTAAAGAGTCTCCTAGTTCGAAGAGGTCATCTAAGCCAGCTCATTTCTGGACAAGAACTCCTTCTCCAATATTTCCAACAAGTTAGCATCTGGGATCAGTTGTCTGGGCTTTGATACTCAAGGCAGACCACCTACCTCCTGCATATCTACTCCAATCCATGAAGTCCTCTCTAAGTTGAGATCTAGTGAGAAACTAAAAGTGATTTCTTCTACCTGACAACAGAAAAAAAGAAGAGACAACTACAGACAATAGAAAACAGGGGCCTGGAAATAAAACTAGGGTCTACATCTCCCAGTCTAAC
>JAQQSZ010014131.1:0-11590 GCA_028646595.1 Phalanger gymnotis
TGGCTAATTCTGCCTTCCAAGGCATTCTTCCAAGGATATTGGCCCTATCATGACTTAGTCTACTTTTAAGTTGTTATTTTCTTCAGTAATTTTTGGTTCTCCTTTAGCAAGTCATTGACTTGTTTTTCATGGTTTTCTTGCATTACTCTCATTTCTCTTCCCAATTTTTCCTCTACTTCTCTAACTTGCTTTTCCAAATCCTTTTTGAGCTCTTCCATGGCCTGAGACCATTTCCTGTTTTTCTTAGAGGCTTTTGATGTGGGCTCTTTGACTTTGTTGACTTCTTCTGTCTATATGTTTTGGTCTTCTTTGTCACCAAAGAAAGATTCCAAAGTCTGAGTCTGAATCTGAGTCTATTTTCGCTGCCTGGCCATGTTCCCAGACATCTGCTTGACCCTTGGGTTTTTCGTGGGGGTATGACGGCTTGTAGAGTAGAGAGTACTTTGTCCCAAGCTTTACGCTGTTGTTTTCAGAGTTATTTCTACACAGCAAGCTCTGCCACACCAGCGCTCCTCCTCCCCCAAGAACTGCCAACCTGGACTAGACTCAGATCTTAAGCAGGCTCTGTACTCCTGCTCTGATTTGCCACTTAATTCTTCCCACCAGATGGGCCTGGGGCTGGAAGCAACTGCAGCTGTAGTTCTGTAGCTGCACCTCCTCCACTGCCCCCCAGGGCAGGGTGGCCAAACCTCGAACTCCTTTCACTCTGTTCCCCGCAGTTTTTCCCACTAACCTTCTCTATTGTCTTTGGTGTTTGTGGGTTGAGAAGTCTGGTAACTGCCACTGGTCACTGATTCAGGGCACTAGGGCCTGTTCTGCCCTGCTCCCGGTCTGGTTGGTCCAGGCGCAGCCCACACTGGGTTCTGCCCCGCTCTTCTCCCAGCTCCATGCCCGATAGACCTTACCCAGCGACCATCCAGGTTGTCCTGGGCTGGAGCCCTGCTTCCCTCTGCTATTCCATGGGTTCTGCAGCTCTAGAATTTGTTCAGAGCCATTTTTATAGGTTTTTGGAGGGACCTGGGTGGAGAGGGGGGGAACTCAGGCAAGTCCCTGCTTTCCAGGCACCATCTTTGCAATAGCTTTGCCACTGGCCACTCTGCCCCTGTTTCCTTCCTTCTCCAGCCCAGGACTTCTTTTGTGAAGATGGCCCTGAGTGCTGGCATGGAGGGCAGATTCGCTCAAATCTGGGTCTTTGAGGAGGCTTATGGACTCTATCTCAGAGTTATGTTTTTAGATGCATAACATAAGATACAGAAGATTGTGTTTTGCAAAATATATTTTCCATCCAAGGTCATGGCTCCCCTGAAATTTAACCACTGACTGTCTATGGACCCTTGGTTAAGAGCCTCCTTGCTCCAGGCCATCTTTAAGCCAGCTACCTAAATTATCTTCCCAAGGCACAGGTTTGGTTGAGTCACTTCCCCGTTCAAAAACCTTCAGGGGCTCCCCCTTGCCTATAGAATCAGATGCAGATTCCTTCACCCTGGCATTCAAGGCCCTATGCTATCAGGGCCCACACCTACCTTGCTAACCTTAGCTTCCTATAACACTCCTATATAGTCCAAACGGAACTTGATTGTCATTCTCCTATCTCATTGTGCCCTCTCCAGTCCCTCTGCCTTTGTGCAGTATCATCCCTCATGTCTCCCTAGTGCTTAAGGCCCAACTCAGTTGTTACTTCCTCTGTGAAGCCGTCTCAGATTTCCCCAGACCAAAGTTATGGTTCCCTCCACCAGTTCCTCCAAGCACTCTTACCTGCTCTCTGGATTTCCCACGTGATCATTTCTGCCAGTTACCTGTGCATTTGGCTCATTCCCACCCACCCCACCCTTATTCATGGTCTTTTTTTTCCTTCCCTTTATTCCTATACTGAGTGTGGCTTTGGGGTGTTTTTTCTTTCTTTCTGTTTACATAGACTTCTCCAGCAGTTCCTGTATTTTATTCTCCATTTTGAAACTTCACCAATAATGACTTGTTCTGTATTGAATCATATTCTCCTTGTCAGCTTTCATTGGAAAAACTGGGGTAGAATTATCTATTCCTAACATAACGAATTGCTTCTCGTAATAGTATTTGAATGATGTTTTGTTTTATGGAAAACATTTGAGGAAGCATGGTATGTTAGAGAGGGAGATGGACTGGGGGGGGGGTCACTTGATCTCTCTCTGCTTTGTGATTTCCCCCTCTGTAAAACCGGGACCATCACTACTTCACTATCCCCTCCCACAGGATGGTTGTGAGGAAAGGACATTGCAGATGGTAAAACTGTAGGACTGGGAGCTCAGCTGCTGCCCAAGGAGATGCTATCTCTGTCATATAGCTTTTCTTGAGAGAGCGTGACGTTAACAGTAATAACTTCGAGGAAGAAAGGCAATATGATGGTATCATACCCATATTTCAGTCATTCCCTCTGACGGACCACATTTATCCAGAGAGGCCTTAAAGGCTCCACATGTCCTCTCTGAAAGATCCAAGGATCTCAGAGCCAGAAGGGACCTCTGAGGTATTTAGTCCACTTATTTTAACTGAAATCCCTTCTACCCCATTCCTTTATAGGTCCAGCCACTGCTGGAATACTTACTACCTGTCCTAGAAGCCAATTCCACTTTTGTGTGGCTCTAAGAGTTAGAAAGTTCTTCCTCACATTGAAGCTAAAATCTGCCTCTCTGTAACTTAGGATTCAGAGCTGGAAAGGGGGAACCTTCGAGGTCATCTAGTCCAACCCCCGCCTTTTGGAGCAGATGAAACTGAGGTCTGAAGAGTAGAAGCGATTTGTCTGAGGTCACATGAGGAGAGGGCAGAGCCGATATCGGAACACATGTCCTCAGATTCCCAATGCAAAGCTCTACTTCACTTGGCCCATTGCTCATGGTTTTTGTCCTCTGGGCACATGAAGAGAAGTTCATCGATTTCCCTAAGCTCATGCGTTTGGTTCTGACTATAAAATAATACGGAGATATCAGAAAAGCAAATTCTGAATGAATTCCCTGCTATGCATCATTGGCAGTCCTTTTCAAGGCTTCTGTTTGCCTTTAACTTGGTTTGGCCTTTGCTATGGACACCCACCCTTCGTATAGACCCTAAGGTCAGCCGAGTCAGACCAAAGAATCTGCTCCCCGGTTTGCGCAGCCAGACTCAGGCTAATCTCTCTTCTGTGCTTGCTGTGTGCTCTCAGGAGTGGCAGCCAGCTAGCCAGCACTCGGGGCCATCTTCAGTTATGCAGTAAACACTTTGATTAGTTGAAAATGAGTCAGATCAGTGGGTGTTTCTATGAACAGTAAAATTTGATCGGAAAATAGTACTTGTTTAAAAACCTGACAACCAGGTGAAAAATTAGCTCTGAGAGGCTGTGTTCAAAGGTTTGCACTAAGACCCCCTAAAAATGAATATTGGAGTGACTGAGACTGAGTATTAGGAGATAATGAAAGAGAGGGTAGTAAAGGTCCTGGTTCCCAGAAATCTGGGCCAGATGGAAAACAAGTCATGGTGCTGTACCAGCTCAGTTCAACAAGCATTCAAAAAGCATCTGTTACATATGGGGCATCTTCTTAGTCCCTGTGGTCAGCAAGCAGTCATTGCTATGGACCAGGCACTGTCCTAAGCTGGGGCCAAGGGGAATACAAAGAAAGGCCAAAACAGGCCCTGCCTTCAAGGAGCTTACGTTCTGCTTGGGGAGACAGACAACAACTTCTTTTGAGAAAGGAGAGAACACTGAAATGAGAGGGGGGTGGGGGCAGGCAGTCAGGAACGGGTTCCTGTTGGAAGTGCCATTCACACATGAGGCACAGCCTGTGCAAAGGCATGAAAGTGGGAGATGGAATATCATGTTTGGGGTATAGCACACAAGCTAGTCCCATACCAATGAAGGTAAACCTCTTTTGCAGCTAGTTCACTGGTTAGAGGTTTAACATTTTTGTCTTAACTTATGGGGGCAGCCAGGTGGCAGAGTGGACAGAGCTCTGGGCCTGTAGTCAGGAAGACTAGAGTTCAAATTCAACCTCAGACACTTACTGTGTGATCCTGGGCAAATCACTTCACCCTGTTTGTCTCAGTTTCTTCGTTTGTCAAATGGAGATGATAATAACAGCCCCTCCCTTCCAGGGTTATTGTGAGGCTGAAATGGGATAATGCTTGTAAAGCACTTAGCACAGTTCCTGGCTCATAGTAGACATTATAGAAATGTTAGCTATTCTTATTGTTGTCTTCCATTTTTCTTCCTGGCCACACACATGTTGTTTCCAAAAGCCAGTGCATGCTTCAGTCCTCTTTGAGCAAATCGTTTTTTTCTTCTTTTTCTGGAATCCCTTTTCGTCCTAAGATGCTTTATGAACATTGCCCAGCTAATACCACAGCTTTGGGAGAAGCTCTCGCTGTCTTGGGAAGGGAGGGAGGGAGGGAGAAAAATTTGGAACTCCCAAGTTAATGTGAAAATGAATGTTGAAAACTATCTTTATGTGTAATTGAAGGAAGAAGCGAGTGGCAAAGATATATTGGTATCACTAATACAGCCAAATCAATTAAGGAGCGGCATTCAAGAGATTTTGTTCTAGTGGAAATCACCCTGGCTATGGACCCAGAGAGCCCAGCTCTGCTACTTACTGCTTGGGTGACCTTGGACAAGTCCCTTTCCCTCCCTGAGCCTTCGTTTCCTCATTTGTAAAGTGAGAAGTTGTATCAGCCGGCTTCTGAAGTCTTTGTTAGCCTTTGAGCTTCCTTTTTTTGTGGAAAGTGCCTTGGACCCAGAAATCACGTCCTAGGTCCCATGCTGACTCCTGTCTATATGTTCTTGCCTTGGTAAAAGTCAGTTGCTCAGTCAGTCTTT
This sequence comes from Phalanger gymnotis, assembly GCA_028646595.1. Lineage (NCBI taxonomy): Eukaryota > Metazoa > Chordata > Mammalia > Diprotodontia > Phalangeridae > Phalanger > Phalanger gymnotis. The sequence goes on from JAQQSZ010014131.1 coordinate 4,823, forward strand.
CTGGAATGCCTACTGTGTGCCCTGCATGGCCTTTTAAGACTTTGAAATGTGACTGGCTTTCAGAAGTATTAGGGCAGTTAGTATCATTTGCTGGATTGGATCTTTTGATTTACATTTTCTGAGCAACCTTGAAAATACTCTTGACTTGCCCAGGTGGGATATTATACATGATAGGTACACACTCTACTTCGAGTCCCATGATGCCTCATCTGAGGTACTCAAAACTGTGGCAGTTACTCCAGGTTCAATTTTATAGACACCAAGAGAGGGAAGTGTTTTTTCTCAAGTTCAAAAATCGAATCATTAATGGACCTATGTGGGAGGCAGGAGATTTCAATCAGATAAAGATACTCTAGTATAAAGGAGAAGAATATTATTGTATATGAGTCAGCATGGCCTGGAGTCAGGAAGACCTGAGTTCATACTGGGCCTCAGATGCTTACTAGCTGTGTAACCTTGAGCAAGTCACTTAACTTCTCTTTGCCTTATCCACTGGATAAGGAAATGGCAAACCATTTGCATATCTTTGCGCAGAAAACCCCAAATGGGGTCATGAAGAGTCACACGCCAACTGAATGAACAACAGCAACAGTAAGGGAGCATATCTTGACTCCTAGAAATCTATATAGCAAACAATAGGCAGTAAAATTTTCCCACTTTGATGATGATGCTGGTGGTGGTATTAATAATAGCTAGAATTTTTATGGCACTTTAAGGTTTGCTAAGCGCATTTGATCCTTACAGCAACCCTGGGGGGATTAATGTTATTAAGATCTCCCCTTTTATGGATGACGAAACTGAGGCAAACAGATGAAGTGACTTGCCCAGGGTCCCACGGCCAATAAGTGTCTGAGGCCAGATTTAAACTCAGGTCTTCCAAACTCCAGGCCAGGTACTCTGTACACTGCCCCATCTGGCTACCTCCCACATGTTAATGTTCTTTCTCTACTCCCAGATGTTTAGACAGAAAGGACTTAAGCTCACGCTGAGACTTCTGACATGTTTGACCCAGAAGGTCATCTTGGTCCCACCCGCTGATTTGACAGATGAGGAGACTGAGGGCCTTTGCACCGGAGTCCTCTTTCTCCCCGTCCAGCTCTCTTTCCATTTGATCACTCTGTGGTCCTCTTCCTGTTCTTCCCAGCTTGGTCACATGGCTGGCTCTGCACGCTCTCAGGATCATAAAGCCAGAAGTCACACTTTTGAATTGGTCATTGTTCGAGTTTACCCAGGCAAACATTAACTTGAGAGTGTGAACACATTTTCCCCTTTTTCACATGTACAGCTGGCCTGTTCCTTTAATATATGCCATTTCCCCTGCTAGAACATAAGCCCCCTGGAGGGCAGGCTGTTTCTTTTTGTCCTGGTGTACCGCACGTGCTTCCTAGGGAGGCTTCTTTTCAAAGGGTCACCTAGTACTGACTGGCATCAACAAAGCATAAGGATGTGAAACCTGGCCCACTTGGTCCAATCTCATCCTCAAGAAGGATTTGAGTCCACTCTGTTCAGAAATACGTGCATTTTCCTGTGTGTTTTCATACCTTAAGAGTATGTTTTTAAGTTTTAAGTGTGGAGGCAACAATTTTGATAAAACTGATGGCATTCAAGTCACAAACTTGGGTTGTAGGTCATCCAATGCTGGATGAAAACCTGATAGTACAAGATTTTATATGATACTGTATTCTTTTTAAAAACCACTTGTGAGTCACTCTCAGAGTTGGATCTTGAATGAATGAAAAATCATTTAGGAAGTGCTTACTATGTGCTAAGCCCTGTGCTGTACAAGTAGAAAGATTGAGATAGTGTCTGCCCTCAAGAGGCCCACAGTCTAATTGAGGAAGACAACACATAAAAGAAAGCTCAGCTGCAGATACAACAGAAAGGCCCATGTGTCCTAAGGAGCCTTAGGCTAAAGGGAACCCCAAATACTGGCTGTTTCTTGATGTCAGGAAACCACCATGTGCACCCTACCCCCAGCCAAAGAAGAAGTGGTAATGAAATGGGGTTACAGATTCATATTTTGATGGTTATAACCCAGACTCAGATAAGAACTTCCCCCCCCCCAGGTATGTTTTGACACGAAATGTTGATTTCAGTGTCTTCTTGATTCTAATGAATGAGTTTCTCCCTGAGTGACAGAGATTTGCCACAAATACATGCTGGGGTATTGTGTAGTCTGGGAATTCATTCTGCATAATGAATGTCTTTAGTGTTAGCAGCTTCGTCAGGCAGTGGGCCAAACACACTCAATTAGTGACTCACCTTCCAACTGAATTCATTCTCCACATCTTAAGTAGGAGTGAAGCATGCAACACTAACCTTATTCCAAAGGAACCGTTTGGAAGAGGCCAGTGACCATGATGGGCTTTGGGGGAAGGTTGAAGCTTGAAATGTTTATCTTGGATCGGCCATTAAGAGACTGAAATTTCATTGCAACCTCAGTTATGTTGACCCATTTTCTTTCTCTTTGGCACTAGGGCCCCACCCATCATAGGTTACCTACCCTTTGAGGTGCTGGGAACGTCAGGCTATGACTATTACCACGCCGATGACTTGGAGTCTCTCACAAGGTGCCATGAACAATGTAAGTTTCCATTGTACAAGTCTCTAAAGGAAATGCTAATTAGGGCCCTTAGGTTCTTTTTTTCTTGTGTGATGCTTTTGTGAAACTCTTAATAGTGCTAAAAGTGAAAGTGCTGAACATCTTTGGCGAACCATTTGTGTATTAAGAATTACTCTTAGACGTTATTTGTTGGTACATTTAGTGAGTGAGATGATGCTTTGGGGAGAGACTAGTTGGGTTTTCTCCTGATTTTTTTAATTGAGTGATCGATTGTTTTCTGTTTTATGATGCTTTATGTTGTTTATAGCATAGTCATATCCTAATTACCACACACACACACACACACACACACCCCTCTTCCAGGTAGCCTTATCTCATAGCAAAGAAAAAAATGATATGAAACAAAACAACACCTTGACCACATCTGGTGATACATGCAACAATCTGCCATTGTGTAGTCCGCCACCTCTGTACCTTGAGAAAGAAGCTGTGTGAGAAGGGAATTTGAATGAAATGGAAACAAAATTATTCGTTTCTCATTTTCCATTTCTTTCCAGACTCCGCCCCCCCCCCACTGGCTGCATGTTTTCCCTTCTAAAGCTACCTTGCATTTCTTCTGTATTTATCTTGCATATACCAGTGTTTGTATGTGTCTCCACCATTAGAAAGTAAGCTACTTGTGGGCAGAGACTGTTTTTGTTTTTACTCGGTATTCCTAGGGTTTAGTGCAGTGCCTGGAACATAGTAAGTGCCAATAAGTACCTGTGGATTGATTCTGTTTGTGCACCACCTTAAATCTGGGGGTCAGTGGGTTTTTGGTGTTTGTTTACAGTTCTGTGCTTGGAGGTTTGGAGAATTTCTTTGCGTTTGTTTTTGTCTTAGAAGAGGTGGTGAGATCCTCATTGCTGAAAGGTGTGCCATACTGCTGGAAATGGGGTCACCAAAGGATCAGAGCATCTCTCCTACTTCAGCTGATGATAGGCTGTTACCGTGGAGCCCAGATGGGGCCGGAGCTTTCTGTATCAGCCATGCGATAAGATTCACTTGCCTGTCAGATAATGAGAAAAGGGGCCGCAGAATCAAAATCATTTAAACTCGACATTTTCTCTTTTGTCAATGTTTACAGTATAATATGTAACATCCTTTGCACTACTCTTTGTATTGCAGATTCAGTTACACAAATGTCAGCCAGGGCTCCTGGAAGATAGGTTTTAAAGGCAATCAGAATGTATCCTCACAGCTGGAGGCGTGATGGGGTGGGGGAGGGCAGGAGAGGAGTAGATTGTCTTTTGTACCACTGGTTCTGGTGGCTTGATAAATGTATCCCACCATTTTAGCAGCCCCAAAGCACCCTAAACAGGCACCTTTTTCTTCAGGCCATGGTAGCAGGGCTGGACATGGTGGTGTTTAAGAGGGTCCTCAGAGAATGGAGCGGGCACAGTGGGGACAAGGGACAATTCTTCCCCAAAACATTCTACTTCCAGCTCAGCCTGTAGCCAGTTCTACAGAGGTGGTGGGTCCTTGAAGGCAAATATGCCCACCATATTACTAGGACTTTCCTCTAATCATGCCTGTGTCAACTACTGGATAGCAAAACCAAGAAAGCATTGGCTCCACCGTAGCAAGAGACTAGCCATTGTCACATTCCCGTAACTCAAAATGTCTGAATCAAATGATATATTTTGCATACACAGACTTTCCAATAGTAAAATTTATTGTCAAGGCCAAAAGGAAATTTAGGGAAGCTGGAATTTTCTAGAAGGCCAAAGGAAAGGTCTGTTCTGTGAATGATGAGATTGGAACAAACAGGATTTCTTGTGCATCTGTTGGTGGAAAATGTAGATTTGAAAGAATTCTGTTCAGTCAGAATCTTGCCAAGTTAAAATGGGCTGGGCTCCTTTAATGTGAATCTTGACTGGAGCCCTGGAGGTACAGTAGGCTTCAGTGCTCACGAAGGAAAAATCAACCTTGAATTTTTTCCTGCTCGTGCTATTTACACTATGAGCTTTGCATTTTTATGTTTGGGTTTTATTGGTTTAGGCAGATGAATTCATTTTAGAAGTCGCCACCTAGGAGAGGAGAAGCAGTATAGCATTGTGTTTGAGGAGCCAGCCTCAAGCTGCCCCAATATATCTTAGCTGTGTGACCCTGGCCAAGTCCCTTAACCTCTCAATGCCTTGGGCTTCTCTCTAAGAAGATGTTAATCTGGACTAATAGAGGGAATTTTCCTCATGGAGCAGTTTCCTGTAGTAGTGAAATCACAAGTCCTGTTCCTTTCCCTCTCCCACTATGGGGATGAGAAGCTTCCAGAAAATTTTACTAAGAAAGCCTCAAGATGACTTGTCAAACCAGGTCCATTAGGTTGGCCCAGACGACTCTTAGGGTCCTTCCAACTTTGCAGTTTAGCAATTCTGTTGTCCTGCCAGCAGGATTTCCCAGTAGAAGGTCACCTAGGGACTTGGGATGGGGAAGAAGTGTCTGGCACAAGCTGATTAGCCTCAAGTTCTAGGCTCCTCAGCCTCTATTCAGGAGGCTGCCATTCTGTTGTAACTCTTACAGAAAGGGCTGTGCCAGGTCCTTGAACTCAAGAACTGGGGAAACCAAGTCAGCAGGAGTGAAACCTTGGGGTAGCCTTGTCAAAGAAGAATACTTGCCAATCACTAGAGCTTTAATGGCTGAGTAGGGTGGGTAAAAGTGCCTTCCCTCTGCTTCTGGTTCTGTAGAGGTTTGGGTCATTCTGGATATGTAAGGGGTAAGTGGAAAGCCATAAGACTTATGTTTATACATATGTTTCCAAAAGGAAGGGCAAGTTATTGTGTTAAAAACACATGAGAGCATATTGTATGGGTCTGACCAGGACAATCTAGAAGTGCCCAGCTGGATTCGAACAAATTCAACCTCCCAAAGTTCCTGCTTCTCTCAAATGGCTTAGAAAAGTCTTGATGCCGGCTAAGCCAGCTGCAAGGAGGGAGTGTTCCCCGTGTTCAGTGTTGCAGAAGTGTCAGGGCTGGATAGTCCAGAGGTTGGTTTGGAACCCTTGGCCTTATCAGGTAGGTGTGATGTCTGAAAGCATCATGAAGCAATTCAAGATAATTATTTAGCATCTCTGTTAATAACATGTCCTCTCCCCCATTGCCTGGCTATTTTGGGGGGAAGTGCCTAAAGGAAAAAAAAACATGGCTTCACAACCTGGCTGCTAGAATTAACCAGAGCACAGTAATAAAAGGAAACGTCAGCAGACATCCCATTCATTCAGTGAATATTTATTGAGCTCTTATTGCGCGAGATAAAAAATTTTATATGAGCCCCCACCCCAGCCCTCTGTACTTAGAGTAGGGGATGAGATAAGAGTAAAGCCACAATACACATAGCATAATAATGATAAGATGTAAACCAGATGTCACGTGAGGTTTGAGAGGGAAGGTCGTTACCCACTGGGGGCTCAGAGGAGACTTTTTGGAGGAGTCAGCCCTTGAATTGGACTTTGAAGGATGTGGTAGGATGCAGGAGAGCATTTCAGGCAAAGGGAACAGTGTGAACCAAGGGGCAGAGGTGAGAGAGCTCAGAGTCTGTTGGAAGGAGAAGAAAGAAGTCCAATTTGGTGGGAGTGTAGAGTGTGTAGAAAGTTGTAAGATAGGACTGGAAAGATTAGGTGGCACCAGGTTGTGGCAGTCCTTGAATTCCAGGATGAAGAGTTTGCATTTTATTTGATTGGCAGTAGGGAGCCACAGAACATTTTTGAGCGAGGTAATGGCATGACCAGATCTATGCATAAAAAGATTAGTCTTCCATCAGTTTGAACTCTGGATTGGTGGGGATAGAGAGGAGAGCGAAGGCATCCTGTTTGAAGGCTATTTCTATGATCTGAGCATATGATGAATAGGGACTGGGAAAAGGTGGTAGCAGTGGAGAAGGATGGAGAGGAGAGGAATGGAGAATAACTGCATAATAGTATAGTTTAACATATGTGTGCGTATATGTGTGTATGTATATACACACACAGATAATTTTCACTTTATGGAAATTCACATTATGCAAATTCTACTTTAAAGAATTCTGAAAGAAATCCACATTCCAAAAAAACACCTATGAGAACTTTACCCTACTGTGACCTCTCTGGTCTTGCCCCTGGGCTTGGCATTCTGGCCCTCCCTCCCCCCAAAAAAACCCAACTAAAACAAGTGAAAGCAGAAGAATAAGACCTC
>JAQQSZ010014132.1:0-11590 GCA_028646595.1 Phalanger gymnotis
TGTAATTCCTCTCTTCAAAAACTTTCAGGGGCTCCAAAATGCCTACTGAATCAAATTATAAACTCCTGATCGTAGCATTTGAGGGCCTCCACAGTCTAGATTCAGCCTACCATTTTCTACCTTAGCCAAGTACTCCTCCACATTGTCTAGGCTGTAGGTAGACTAGACTGCTCTTCACCTGGCCTTCCCATCCCCTCCACTTAGGACAAAAGAAATCAGTAACGCCGTATATGTGGGCCTGTACTTCCCTTCCTTATGTCCTCTGCCCGATCCATTCTCATATCTGTAGAAAGTAGTTAACTGCATTCCAAATGACTAATGTTTCGCACCTTCCTGGTTGCTAATGCAAATAGAATGCTGAACGTGGAGACAGGAAGACCTGAATTCAAATCCAGCCTTAGACACTTAACTAGCTGTGTGATGCTGTGCAAGTCGTCACTTCGTCTCTGTTTGCCTCAATTTCTTCCACTGTTAAATGGGCATGATAATAGCATCTATGCCCTAGGGTAGTCGTGAGTAACAAAAGTGATAATATTTGTAAAGCACTTAACATAGTGCTGGTATATAGTAGGTGCTGCATAAATGGTAGCTATTATTATTACTACTACTACTCCTACTCATCCTTAACTTAATTTCATATATGTTCATTTATGTATATGTTATCTCCCTAATAGAATATAAACTTCTCGAAGTAAGGAGCTGTTTCATTTTGTCTTTGTATAGCCTACATTTAGCATAGCGCCTGTACATCTGTTGTTATTGTTGAGTCGTTTCAGTCGTGTCTGACTCTTCGTGACCCCATTTGGGATTTTCTTGGCAATTATACTAGGACGGTTTGCCCTGTCCTTCTCCAGCTCATTTTACAGATGAGGAACTGAGGCAAACAGGGCGAAATGACTTACCCAGGGTCACAAAGCTAGTAAGTATCTGAGGCCAGATTTGAATTCAGGTCTTCCTGACTTCCAGCCCTGTACTCTATCTACTGAACCACCTAGCTACCCTTACCTGATGCATAGTAGGTGCTTATTAATGTTGTTAATTGATCGATTAGATAAATTGCTATTGAAAAGGAATATTGTAAAAATAAGGAGCAAGGGCAGTGGTTCTGGGCCATATCTCAAAAAATCATATTCTAAACTCAGGTATTAGTTTAAATGAAAGCAAGAATAACAATCAGATATATCTAATTCATCGCACCAACTACGGTGGTGATCATAATCACTCACATTTTGTATATGTTGTGGCACTTTTTGCTTTTAAAGAACTTAGATCTTATAGGAGTTAGAGCTGACAGAGATCTTCCAGTCCAAATTAGATTGGATTAGAATTTAGACTCATTTTGTGACTTGCTCACAGTGATTTTGGTGCCTGGATTTTCTCATTTGATCAAGAGCCCCAAGAAGTAAGTAAGTAATAAAAATAGCATTATTTCCTTTTCTTATGAATGAGAGTAAACCTCAATAATCATAAGTGACTCTTTCAAAGATCACTTAGTCTCAACTTCAGATTTTCTGTCTCTAAGTCTAGGGGTGATTGGGATGATCACAGATGATGAAGAGAAAAAAAGGCCTGCTCAACTTATTTGCTTTTGTTTTCTCTGATAAAGAGAGTTATTTTTGGACCAGAAAGGGAAAAAAGATGTCTAACAAGGAGCTGAAACCCAAGACAGGTCAGAAGATGATAAGAGAGTGCTTAGTTACTGCTAATGATTTAAAGTCTCCAGAACCAGAGGAACTACAACTCAGAGTTCTGAAAGAACTGGTAAATGTGATTATTGAGTCAACATCAATGATCACTGAAAAATCATTGAGTATGGCAGAGGAATTTCAGGGTTGGAAAAAGACAAATGTCATGCATACACATATACATACACATATACATATACAGAGCATATATGTACATGTCCATGTATGTATATATTATATATGTATAGAAACATATATGAATGTATATGACATTTTCCCTTTTCCAGCCCTGAAATTCTTCTGCTGTTCTCAATTATCTATGTATATGTGTGTATACACATATATGTATGTATGTATGTGTATACACACATAGTGAAAAGACTGAAGTACGTGAACTGTAGAAGCTTGACTTTGATTCTTGGCAAAATGGGAAATCCTGTTATCAAAAGTCAGATGGTTAGCAAACATCTAGGAAAGGAAGCAGTGATCTTTATATTACTTAATTAAGGACATATCATGCCAAATGAGCCTCATTTCCTTTGTTAACAGGGTTTCAGTGTCAGGTGAATGCCATAGATCGTTGATTAGGCTTTCATAAAGTATGTCACAGAATGTCTCATGTGTCATCCTTGTGGAGAAGATGGATCAAAATGGATGACACAACAATACAAAGCGTTTGAATGACAAGACCAAAAGTATAGTTGTGAATGAATTGCTGTTGTTGTAGAGTTAAATTAAGATTGATATGATTCATTTCATAGTGTCTGGTTTGTGTTTCATATGATTTTCTTTATGATAAGATTGTTTGCTTCTTATAATTTTTATCTGCCATTCTTCATCTTCTAAGAAATGAAAATAAATTGATTTCTTGCTAGAGAAAATATGTGTACATACTTGCATATATCTATATATATCACCATATTCATATTTTATGCCTTTTCTTCCATATTAGGATTTTTGTATACTAGAAATTTCTTTCCCTTCTACTTCAGAAACTTAATTGGCATTTATGTATAGAATCCCAAGGGGAAAAGATGTAAAGTACCTCCACTGGATTGTCTTTCATCCTCTCTTCAGAGAGCAGTCCAAAGCAAACCTCTTAGCAATGACTAGAGAATGTAGAAGGAGAGATCTTTTGAAAGAGTCAGCCTCACATTAATTAGTTAATATACTATATATCTATATAGTCTTATTAGATCATAATTTCTTTTGCTTTTACCCCTAAATCTTTTAGACAAGGTATCATCTTGACTCTGCAATTATAACTTCATAGATAAGTGGCCACTTGGGCCCAAATGGCCTCAAAAGATTTTTGCATCTGCCATGTTTGCCAACCCCATATAGATTGGAAGACATTCCAATCTTAGGATTCTCATCTCCTTTAACTAATTATGGTGCTTCAAGATCCCAAAGCATAGGTAACACCTTATTCCTCATCAATTTCCATGGTACGACTCCCTGCCAAAGGAGAGGGGTCCCTACCAAAGGTGGGACTTTTTTTTTTTTATAAAAAAGCAAAAGCCATTTGGGTGCTATATCAGTACTCTAATATGGAGGCAGATTTAAAAAGCCACAGCATCTTCTTCCTATCTCTAGCTCTCCTGAAGCCTCTGTTTGCTATAAAGAATATCCTTTATTACATTTTATTTGGCCATGTAAGTCTTGTTCATGGGTTTTCTTCTTTTCCCCTTTCTAGCACAGATGAAATAGCTGCATAATCAGTCACCTGGAGAGAAATTTGCTGCCAAATATAAGACTTGAAATAAGTAGGATAAAGAAATCAAGTCTCCTTTTCATTTTAAAATTCTTCAGATTCACACAGAGAGAGCTTGCATTCAAATTGCTTTAATGTTTGACCTTAATTCATGTGTCAACCTAGAAGGAGGTCTCTAGTGGCATATCCATATTCTTGACTCTGCTATCTGCCAATTTTATCAGTGACTTGGATAAAGGTGTATCAGGTAAACTTATCAACCTTGTAAATGATTCAGAGCTTGGAGGGAGAGAGAATTAATTCATTGGATAACAGAGTTCAGCTGAAATGAACACAAAAATATTTATAGTTGGGTTCCAAAAATCAATTTCACAGGTACCAGATGCAGAAGATGCGGCTAGTTAATCTGAATGAACTCTGGGAGTTTTGTGGGTTACTGTAAACTCAATATAAGTTAACAATGTGATATGGCAGGCAAAAAGGTTAACGTGAGCTTAAACTACACAACTAAGGAAGTAACAGGTTTTGCTTTGTTTTGCATTTATTTCCATGGTGATACTCTATCTGGAATGTTGTATTCTATTCTGGGTGATGCATTTTAGAAAGAACACTGACAAATTGGATAGTATTATGCCATACAAATATCAATGGAAGAAACTGGGGAGGGAGGAGGTCTTTAATTTGGAGAGGAGGACTTAGTAGGGAGGCACAATAGTTTTTTTTTTTTGAGACAATCCAGGTTAAGTGACTTGCCAAGGACTGCACAGCTAGTAAGTATCTGAGGCTGGATTTGAACTTAGGTCTTCCTGATTCCAAGGCTGGTGCTTTGTCCACTTAGCTGCCTTATGGTAGATGTTTTCAAGCCTTTGAAGGACTGTCATATGAAAGAAGGATTAGGCTCGTTCAGCTTGGCTCCAGAGGGTAGAACTAAGGAGCAAGGGGTAGAAGCCACTGAGTGATTCATTTTCATTCAGTTTCAGGGAAAACTTCACAACAATGAGTGAAGTCTAGAAGTAGTTTGGGAAGAAGTGGGTTACCTTCATTGGAGGTCATCAAACAGAGACTGGATGATTCGTTTTAGACTTAGAAATTGTTGGATCTATTTTAGAGGGGATGGAAGTCGCTTTCTGCCTGGAGATTTTGTGCAAATGTAAATGTTCTTTCTACCACTCCTTATGAACTCATCGATGTCATTCTCCTTTTCTGAATTGGGATGAAAATAACATTCTGTAAATAATTTGGGTGTTTCTAAATACTCCTCTTTTATTATCATTTATTAGTAAGTTCTCATATTTATCTAACACTTTGCAATAGCAGGCTTTCTTCCCAGCAAATCAGTGAAGTCCAAGCTAGTCCAAGCATTATTATCCTTCTTTTACAAAGAACACTGAGGCTTCAAGAGGCTAAGTGGCTTCTCCAGGCTCATACAAAGAGGGGCAGAGACAGGACTCCACCCCCATCACCATTACATTACTTTACAAAATATCTGGGAAACAATATGGTTTTTACTTGTCATCTTCATGCTTAAGTTAACGACAACGATAACAAACAATAGTCAACATATACTACATTTGGTTTGCAAGGTGCTTTACGAATATTATCCATTCGATCCCCACAACAATCTTGGGACACAGAAGTTATTATTATTTGTATGATTTATATTATTATTGTACAAATGAGGATACAGTGGCTGAACGAAACTGAAGTTAAGTGACTTGCCCAGAGTCACACAGCCAGTCGATGTCTGAGACTGGATTTGAACTCAGCTGACTCCAGGTCCAGTGTCCTTTACACTAAGCTACCTAGCTGCCTTTAACACTGACATAATACTTAAACAAATATTTATTCTCTAAGCTGCCCAGTCACTGCAGCATTAATTTAAAATCTTGGTTTAGATACTCACTTGCTATTAGACCCTGAATAAATGAATTAATCTCTTAGTTTCCTCTTCTGAAAATAGGTATTATAATAATAGCACCTAAATATTAGGTTGCTATGAGATCAAATAAGATGTGTAAAGCACTTTGCAGACTTTAAAATGCTATATAAATGCTTACCACTACTACTACTACTACTACTACTACTACTACTACTACTACTACTACTACTACTACTACTACTATCACCACCACCTCTTGTTTCCTCTCCTTTTCCTTTTATCTTCCTTGCTTTCTGTTTTTCTTTGAGTAGAATCTTCCCTGGGCTCCCATTTCGTATAAGTCTATTAGAATCTTGTGGTTCCTATGTAACTTGTCAAAGACGAAGCGAGGGAAATTGTATAATTGTATATTGTGTAAAAATACACACACATACATGTATGTATACATGAGTATGTGTGTGTATGTTTGCCTTTGGACTTCCTTGCCCATGTTCTTAAAAATGGTCCTGGGTTCTGTTGAATCTAACTGTAATAATATGATAATGACCAACAACCCATCAAAGCTTATTTGGGGAGAGTGAATGGTGATGTTGTTAATTGAAGGTCGGTTCTATGTACCCAGTTTCCCCCAGAGAGGACTAAGACAGTTTTCCTTGGGAAAATTATTTTAAAATTCTCATTTCTGTAGTAATCACTATCTCTTAGGACATCATTTATCATATTCCAGGGTCAATCTGATAAAATCCACACACAGAAAAATGAAGAGGAAAGTGGGAAATGTTCTTGACGCTATGCAAAGGAGGAGACACTATATAGTTATTATACTGATTGAGTCTTCCCCTTTCCTCCCCTCCCCCATTTAATTCAGGCTTAATTATGCAGAGGGATGAGGTGTTAACTCTTCTACTGAGAGATAATTAACTGTGTTGAACAGGGTCAATTTGAGAATGATTGCTGTCTTTCTGCTATTACAATTTAGAAGTCAATAATTCATTTTGGCATAAAGAATCTTTCCTAAGGTATTCCTGTACCTTCACAGGCAACACAATAAAGTATGTAATGAAATGGATGTCACCATAGTTCTTAGGCCAAATGTGCAATTCCACATGCTACACTTTTCAGAGTAGGGTATGGTATAGTGCAGGGGTGAGGAGCCTGTGGCCTCAAGGTCACATGTGGCCCTCTAGATCCTCAAGTGCGGCCCTTTGACTGAATCCAAACTTCACAGAACAAACCCCCTTAATAAAAGGATTTGTTCTGTAAAACTTGGACTCAGTCAAAAGGCTGCACCCGAGGACCTAGAAAGCCACATGTGGCCTCAAGGCCATAGTTTTCCCACCTCTGATTCTGATCTTAGCCCTTCCTGTAACTGAGGCAAGTCATATCTTTCTTCAGTCTCATTTCTCTCACCTTTAAAAGGACATCGGTACCTTCTAGTTCAGATATCTTATGAATCTATGACATATAACCATTTGTTAAAATATACATAGTAATGGAGACTTCAATTATCCAGATATCTACTAGAGCTCTGTCAAAGAAAAGTAGCTCACGGTTTCTATTAACTTGCTTTAATGATAATTACATCCTTCCAAAAAGTGAATAAATGAACAAGGGGAAACTACACTAAATCTAATTCTTGTCAACAAGATAAGACTATGTGCTGGAGAGGAAATGATGGGAACTTTAATAGAAAATGCCTATTAACCAGCTCTATGATTTTGGGTCAGTTAGTCTAGTCTAGAGGAACTATGGAATTGGAGAAAGGAAACTTTATTAATTTTTGAAAAAAGGAAATGGAATATAGTCTGTTAATTATAGGCTGGCGAACTTGATTTTGACTTCTGATAAAATTTCGCACTGTATTAAAAGGATGGTTGGTAAACTTTTAGAAAAAGAAGCAGTGATCACTGAGTCATCAGTTCAGTAAAAAAAAATCAGGACAGATTAACCTCATTTCTGTTTCTGACAGGATTACTAGACTGGAAGATTAAAGGAAGGCTCTAGACACAGTTTATGTAAATTTTTGCAAAGTGTTTGACAGTTTCTCTTGCTATTTTTTGTAGAGGACATTGATAGATGTGGGCTAGAATTGTGCTTATGTACAATTAAGTAGATTCAGAGCTAGTGAGTGGCAAAACCCAAAGGTGAGTCACACAAGCTTGAAAGAAGGTTTATCCTATGCAATTTGTGTTGTTTAGAATTGTGACAAGCAACTTAGATAAAGGTGTATGCTTATAGCATTTTTAGATGACATGAAACTATGAGAGATAACTAATACATTGAACAATAAAGTTAAGATTCAAAAGGATCTTGGTAGGTTCAAACACTGAGATGAATGTAATATGATGAAGTTTAGTCAGGATAGATGTAGTTTTTTACTTGAGATTAAAAAATAAGTTCATAAGTATTGTATGAGGATAGAAGGGTGACTGTACACTAGTTCATTTCAAATAATATTTGTGGGCTCAATATAAGTTAACAGAATCATACAGCAGCTAAGAAATATAATGCTATCTGAGACTGCCTTAAGAGAGATGTAGTGTCCAATGCCAGGGAGGTGATTTCCCTGTTGCATTCTGCTCTGGTAACACCCTATCTAGAGTATTGTTTTGTATTTTGTACTGCAATTTAGAGTGGGCTTTGGATGCTAAAAGACCTCTAAGTCATACCATATAGAGCTCTGTTGAAGGAATTGGGGCTATGTAGCCTGGAGAAAAGAAAAGAAGTCTCAGTAGAGGGACACATGATAACTATCCTGAAGGTTTGGGAGAGAGATTATGGATCTATAGAAGAGACATTAAATTTGTTCTGTGGGTGCACAGAGGGTATAAATAGGATCAATGAGTGGAATAAATGAATGAATGAATGAAGGCTCTAAGTACTATGGATACAAGTAGAAAAAGAAGAAAGTCTCTGCTCTCAAGGATCTCACAGGAAGACGATACATGGAGGAGAGTTCAGCTGTAGGGCAGATGGAAGGTTGTGGAGGTCCCAAGATCACAGTTATAAGTCTGATGGCAAAGCCTGATATTCCTTAGGATAAATTATGGGAAGAAGCAGAGGCAAATTTAGTTTCAATTGAAGGACAAACTTTCTAAAAATCAGAGTTATGGACAAGTGGGATAGGCTGACTTAGGAGATGGTGGCTTCGCCTTCCCTGCAGGTCTCTAAGTCAAGACTAGATGATCACTCGATGGGGATATTGTAGAGAGGATTCTTCTTCAGGTACAAGCTGTACTGGATGGTCTCTAAAGTCTTTCTTCCAATCTTTAGATTCTGTGATTCAGTGGAATGACATTCAGCAAGAGTTGTATTTTATTTTTTTTAGATTACCTTAATATTTATTATATCACCATTTAAGTAATTAAACAGTTTAATAGAATCCTTAATCATTTATAAAATAATTTTATGTGATTTTAATTTTCTCATATAAAGGCCCAGTGGTGAATTAAATACCTTTCCCTTATAGATATTCAACATAAAATGCTGTTAAAGCAATATAATATAGTAAAAATCTAAGTCAGATCTAGAAAACCTTATGAGCCCATAACTCAATGATTTTATAGAGAATTACGGGCATAAATTTCATTAGAGAAGCATGGGTACAACATTATAAGGCCATCAAGATCCAATTTATCAGAGAGAGAGAAATCTGATTTTTGATTATATTGGTCACCACTATTTAGCCATATTTTTTACATAAAAGCTTAAAAAGGAAAGCTAAAATCCCAGCCAACTAAAATGACTGTTGTATGAATTATTTATTTTCAGAAAAAAGGACCACCAGAAGCAAATAATGCTTGTGTTTGGATTAGGTTTGAGTCCTCTTTCATTCATAACCCTAACATTTCCCTTTATGATTTTTATGATGTGTGCCAAAACCTTATTGTCTCATTGAGACCAGGAAAGTCATTCAGACTGAAGCTGTTTCTCTCTATTCATAATATGTATGTATGTATGTATGTATGTATGTATGTATGTATGTATGCATATATGTATGTATATATATGGTGTGTGTATTTGTGTGTATACACCAGAAAAATAGAAAGGATCATCAATGTGTTTTTATTACCTGTAGAGAAATTCTGAAAAGCAAGCTGACAAAATGCTGGACCATCCAATCAATGAATACTCAAGAGCGAAAAATCAAACTCATTCTTTTAACCTACATATCATTTAAGTGAAGTTATGCTGTCTTTGGAGCACACATCATCATTACAGATACAATAAAATTAATGAAAAAGTTTGAAATATTGTGAGAATTACCAAAATGTGTTGCAGAGACATGATGTGAGCACATGCTATTGGAAAAATGGTGCCAATATGCTTGCTCAACATAAAAAAAGAATCGATATCTGTGAAGTGCAATAAAGCAAAGTGCAATAAAATGAAGTATGCCGGTACTAATATTTTTTAAACTCTTGTACATCATAGTATAGCAGAAAGAATGTAGGAATGAATAGATTTTAGAACTAGAAGGGACCTTTCTAATAATTTACTCCAACACACAGAGGAAAAAGACATATATGATATTGTACCAGTAATAAGTAGCACATCTAGTATCCAAATCCAGGTCTTCTGGTTCCAAATCATGGACTTTCTAGTTATGTTCTATTGGACCAAGAGAGAGAAGAGGTAGGTTCTAATCCCAGTTTCACCATTTACTTTAAGGGGGGCCTTGGATGAATTGCTTAGTACCTTAGGATCTCATTTTTTCTTTTCTCTGAAATGGAAAGGATAATTCCATTTTGCCCATATTACATGATTTTTGCGGGGTGAGAATCAAACGAGATGATGAATGTGTCCCTGAGAAGCACCATGCATATGTCGGAAGCTTTTAGAATGAAATTAATTGAGCCTGGCAATGCATTTTGAATAAGCAAACTATGGTGAGTAGTTTCTCCAGATAGAAGATGTATGTAAAAAAGAAAATTATCTTTCTTCTAAAATGGGACTGCTGAATTGCCAGAACTTTATACTTGCTACTCTTGACCAATGAATGTTTAGCCCTAATTAATAGTGTCAAATCTTTTTAGAGGCCAAGAGAGTGTGGGAAATGAGGTTCAACAATTTAAAAGGTTTGAAGCATATCAGGGAGAGGGGCAGCTAGGTGGTGCAGTGCATAGAATGCTGGCCCCGTAATCAAGAGGACCTGAGTTCAAATCTGGCCTCAGACACTAGGTATGTGCCTGGCCCTGGGAAAATCACTTAATCCTGTTTGCCTCAGCTTTTTCATCTGTTAAATGAGCTGAAGAAGGCAATGGCAAACCATTCTAGTATCTTTGCCACGGAAATGCCAAATGGATCATGAAAAATAGGACATATCTAATCAACTAAATGACAATAGCAGTGGAGTAAAAGAACAGATTGAGAGTATGTGAGGAAAATGAAATGTGAAGACTTCACAGGGAATATATGTATGTATATACTAAGATCCTTCTTTAGATTTATAGATGTCACCTCAGTTGTAATCATTCACTAAGAGAATGGGAATTGGAGTTTCTGTGCCTCAGTTTCCCGGTTCTTTGTCTAGCTTTTGCACTCAGATTGTAAGCCCACCTCCCAGCCAATGGTGAGAAGAGTCAGAGGTGGGCGGGAATTCTCTTGTGTTAGGTATAATTATGGGTGTTTTACCCCTTGTAAAGTGCCTCCCTCGCTGGATTTGTTCTAGCAGGGGATGCCCAGCTCTCGAGAATTGAATAAAATTTATTTCTGTTCCCACCCTGAGATGGTTCCTTATTAACTTTTAATTGGTGAGGGTCTTTCATCCCACACAGGAGCAATTAAAAGGTCAAGTAACAGGCTTCAGATTTCCCATTTCTGGGACAATTCACCAGCACCTGCACTGAGTACTCACTGGGTGCTGATCCTCCTCTTCAGGTTTCGCTCTGTTCTCCTTTGTCAGTTTTATTCCCTGATGGAATCATACTACAGTTTTTATGGCAGAGCTTCTCTCATGGCATAAAAGGCCCTAATAGATTTTTGGAGGTTTTCTCACATCACTCGATCATTGCCCTTGTCCAGAAAATTGGAGAACAGCATAATAACAAGGTACCACCCAAAGCGTTGCCAATCATGTGACTCACGTAACTAAAGTAGAAAAAAAACCATTCACAGGTTGAAGACAATGAGCAGAGCTCCTAGCAGAGGTGATGGGAAAAGCCAATATTCCCCAAAGAGCAAACCCTTCTTGCAGAATTGGAGAGCTCCACGCATTTGTGATCCTGCACTAGGTCTGGGCTCCTAGCAGGAGATGCCACAAGTAAGTGGCACTTGCTCTCTCTGCTATAGTGGTGTCCTGAATTTCCAGCC
>JAQQSZ010014133.1:0-11589 GCA_028646595.1 Phalanger gymnotis
CCACAGCTTTTCCCACTAACCTTCTGTGTAGTCTTTGCTGTTTGTGGGTTGTGAGGTCTGGTATATGCCACAGCTCAGTAATTCAGCATGCTAGGGCACTCTCGGCTCCACTCCTGGTCTCGTTGGTCCGCAGTCTGCTGTGCCGCTCCGTGTGCGCTGGGCTCTGCTTGGCTCAGCTCTGCTCCCCTCAGCTGGGGGCTGGGAGTTCCGTTCAGGACAGACCTTACCCCAAGACCATCCAGGCTGTCCTGGGCTGGAGCCCTGCTTCCCTCTGCCACTTTGTGGGTTCTGCAGTTCTAGAATTGGTTCAGAGCCATTTTTTTATAGGTTTTTGGAGGGACTTGGTGGGGAGCTCATGCCAGTTACTGCTTTCCAGTCGCCGTCTTGGCTCCGCCCCCCTGTTCTACTTTTTTTCAAACACTTTCACTATTCGATTTCTCCTACCTGTCCCCTTCCTTTCTCCATCCTCTTCCTGCTCCAGTTCTAATTTCAAGCAAGTCTCAGACTCCCTCCCTGTAAAATGCAAAGCTAATATTTGTTGACAATCAATGATATTTAACAAGTATTAAAGTATCAGGTGTAATGCTTTCTTTTCCTTTTCTCATGCTGAAAAGTCTATGCTGGAGCACAGGTGAGGTCTCCACCTCTGACCTTAATTTCTTCGCCTCTTAGTTCTGACTAGTAAAATTGGAGGAGAGAATCTCCAGCCTCCACCATGTTTTGTTCCCCTAGGTACAAACATAGTATGGGTCTGATCACTGTTACTCTCCAAAAAGCAAAAATCACATCCTGGTAGACTATTCTCCATTCAGAGTATAATCTATGAAGGTTTAAGGCAATGATAGCTAATAATCATAGCTATCATCTATATGGCACTTTAAGATTTGCAAATATTTTTATCTTTAAAATTTTTATAATTATTTTTACAAATTTTAGCTTTAAAATATTATCTCATTTGACGATCATAAGAGCATTGAGAGGTAGATGCCATTATTATCCCCATTTTATAGATGTGGAAAGTGTGGCTGAGAGGTTAAGTAACTTTCCCAGAGTCACACAGCTAGTAAGGGTCTGAGATGAGATTTGAACTCAGATCTTCCTGACCCCAACCCTAGCATTCTCTCCACTGTGCCTCTTAGCTGCCTCTAAAGAGCAGTCGAAGAGCTATGGATGATGGTTAATCAAATAATAAAATCTTGAAGTGAATATCAGCATAATCATAAGCAATTTGGGAGAGCAAGGAATAATTTACCTATCAGATTTATGGAAAAGCGAAGAATTCATGACCCAACAAGAGACAGAGAGCATTACAAAATGCGAAATGGATAATTTTGATTATGTTAAATTGAAAAGTTTTTGTATAAACAAAGCCAATGAAACAAAGATTAGGAGAAAAGCAGAAAATTGGGAGAAAATCTTTACAACCAGTGTCTCTGATAAAGGCCTCATCTCTAAAATGTACAGGGAACTGAACCAAATTTATAGGAATACAAGTCATTCCCCAATTGAGAAATGGTCAAAGGATATGAACAAGCAGTTTTCAGAGGAAGAAATAATATGTCTATAGGCATATGAAAAAATACTCTAAATCACAATTGATTAGAGAAATGCAAATCAAAACAACCCTTAGGTACCATACCTCTCCTGTCAGATTGGCTAAAATGACAAAACAGGAAGATGATAGAGGCTGGAGAGGATGTGGGAAAACTGGAACACGGTTACATTGTTGGTGGAGTTATGAATGGATCCAGCCATTCTGGAAAGCAATTTGGAACTATGCCCAAAGGGCTATAAAAATGTGTATACCCTTTGATCCAGCAGTACCACTCCTAGGGCTGTACCCCAAAGAGATCACACAAGTGGGAAAGGGACTTGTATGTACAAAAATATTTACAGCAGCTCTTTTTGTGGCAGCAAAGAATTGGAAATCAAGGGGATGCCCATCAATTGAGGAATGGCTAAACAAGTTGTGGTATATGAATGTAATGGAATACTATTGTGCTACAAGAAATGGGGAAGATATAGACTTCGTAATAACCTGGAAAGACCTAAATGATATGATGCTGAGTAAGGGGAGCAGAACCAGGAGAACATCGTATGCAGCCACAGACATATTGCTTCTGTGAGGACTAACTTTGATAGACTTGGCTCTTCTCAGCAATACAAGGTTCAAAGACAGCTCCAAAGGATTCATGATGTAAAGACCTATCTACATCCAGAGAAAGAATTGTGGAGTCTGAATGCAGACTGAGGCAAACTATTTGCTCTCTCTTTTTTTTCCTCTTCTTTTTTGGTTTTGTTTCTTCTTTCTCATGATTCATTCCATCGGTCATAATTCTTCTTTACAACTTGACTATTGTGTAAATAAGTTTAATGAGAAGTTATATGTAGAACATACATTGGATCTGTCTTTGGAGGGGGAAGGGGGGAGAGGAGGGAGGGGAAGAAAATTTGGAACTCAAAAACTTGTGGAACTGAGTGTTGTAAACCTAAAAAGAATTTTTTTTAAAAGTTGTTTATTTAGCATGGCAGAACACCCCGAGCCTTTCTCCACACTCTGTCCCTGTCTCTACCTGGTCCAGTCCCTGTCTCTACCTTGATGTTTATCTCTCTTTTCCCTTTCTATTCTGCCCTCCTGTCTTTTCCTGACCACTTCAAATAATTGGGGCAGGATCTCTTCTGGCACCCACATTCACAACATTGCTACCTGGACACTTGGTATACTTATTCTTTTAGTATCAGGAGAGAGCAAACTCCACAGACAGTGAAAGGCCATGGGAACACAGCCACCACAGTCAGGTGGGAAGGAAGACAAGCAGTATATTGATCCCTCAGCTCAAAAGAGCCCTGCTTCTTGTTAGGCACAAAGGAAAGAGAATAAAAGACAGGTAGGACATCTCTTTTGTATGAACACCTAGTTCTCCCTCCCTCTCTTCTGGCTCAGCCCTCTTCACTTCTCCCAGTTTCTAAACCAATTAGATTTTTCGTGGTCATCCCCTCTTGGGTAATCATGGCCAGAAACCTCTTCCCTCCAAGTTTCTACATGGCGGCTTAGAATGAAGCCCAGAGTGGGAAGGAAGGGAAGTGTTTGTAGCACTGGCTCCCCATTCCCACTGGCCAGTCACACTATTATCCCCTTTTCTCCCCCTTACCCCTGTTCTCAACTCCTATAAGTATGTTTTAAGATGTCTTGTGTTTATTGAATATTTTATTTCTTCTCTGCTCATAGGCTCATAGATATCCTTTGAGGTCATTCCACCACGCTGATTTTGCTGAGGCCCAAAGAGATGAAGGGATGGTTCAGAGGTCACACAGGTAGATAGATACCTGATAACTGCTTCAATTTCGTATTTTTTCTGGTTAAATAGCATGTACTGAGTTGACTTATAATTTAAAATGTCTTCTACACTGGCTTTTTCTAGGTTTAGAAAGAGCAGCTTAGAAAAAGCAAGAACCAAAATTCAAATATCATTCTAGGGAACACTTATTTTCCATCCCAGAATGGATAGAGAGAATAGAATGAAACATTCCAGAAGAGGGAATTGGGAAGGAGAGTTTTGCTGGACTTCAAAAAATATTTTTAACTACTGAGAATTTTTTAAAAATAATTCAAAACATCTCAGGTTTTTTTTGGGGGGGGGTAGTCAAGATTAAGTGACTTGCCCAGGGTCACACAGCTAGTTTATGTCTGAGGCCATATTTGAACTCAGGTCCTCCTGACTTCAGGGATGGTGCTTTATCTACTGTACCACCTAGCTGCCCCTAGATAGTTTTAATATTTTTAACTTTCATCACTCAGTAACCAGCTTCACCAAAACACTTAATTTCTCTGAGACTCAATTTCATCACTTATGGGATTAAAGATATGGATAAGATGATCTCTTAGGTCTAATCTAAGATACTTCAATGAAATACATTTACTTTATCATTTTTTATTGTTCAAGTAAAATCTATCTGGGCAGCTAAGTGGTGGAGTGGACATCACCCACTCTGAGTGATCCTGGGCAAATCACTTAACCCTGTTTGCCTCAGTTTAAGGAAATGACAAACCATTCCAATATCTTTGCCAAGACTACCCAAAATAGGGTTGCAAAGAGTCAGACATGACTGAAACAACTGAACAACAAAAAAATCTACCTATGTTCTTTATTTGTTAGTCTGAAGTTCTCTGTAACATATTCAGGATTTTAAAAAATAAAACCCAGTATATTTGTCCAACTCAATTTTCCATTGCTTTTTCAAGTTATATAATAATTCAAAGATATATAACATAGATTCTAGATTCATTTAAGATATTTTATGGAAATTCTGGGGCAGGGGATTTTTTTAAGCATATGGTTGAGCTCCATAAGCATGGATGTCTGTTTAATTTTTTTTTTCCCTAGCAATGAACAAGTATGCATTTTCCAAATTCTCCAAGTCTCAGATTCACGTGCTGGTAATATTAGAAAATGTGGTAAACAAATGCAAATCATAGAATAGTGAACAACTATGTAAATGTAACTGAAGACATTTTTTTTTCCTATCCAAAATACACATGCAATATATGGTACTACTTAGAAGAGTTTTTAACGGGGAGGGCTAGCTGAAAAGGGGCACCCCCAAGAATTACTTAGGGTATTTTTATTTATATGTTTTTTAAAAGAAATGTTTTTATTTACTTCTTTTGCTTTTATATTCATTTCTAAATACATCCCAATTCCACTTCTATCTACACTATCTTCCCTTATAACGAATATAAAAAAGAAGAAAAACAGCTCAGTAAAACTAACTAGTATATTATTCACATCTGACAATGTAGAGAAAAGTTCACACACATAATCTTCATCCTTTGAAATTAAAAGAAGGTGCTTTCTCTTGACCCTTCTCCAGGGCCAAGTTTGGTCACTATATTTAAAGGGTTATTTATTTTTTTGTGCATTTTACATGTACATTGTTTCCCTAATTCAATTTATCTCACTTTTCTTTATGTTGTAGAAGTCTTCTTTTCTCACTCTGAATTCTTTACATTTGTTCTTTCATGAAGTACAGTAATGTGCCATGACGTGCAAATATAATCATTTGTTTAATTGTTTCTTAATGTAATGTTTCAAATTCTTTGCTTCTACAAAAAAGAGGCTGCTGTGAATACACACACATATGTATGGGTGTACACATATATGTATATGTGTGTGTATGTGAATTGTCTTTCTGTTTTTTTTTATCTCCTTTAAGGTATTCTCTCAGTACTGGGAACTCTGGGTCAAAGGATATGGATATTTTAGTAATTTGTTTTTCACAGAATCCCAAATTACTTTCTAGAATGGTAGAACCAATTCATAGTTTAACCCAACAGTATATTAGTGTTCCTATCTTTCCTTAGCCCTCCATCAGTTCATGGAAATCTTTTCATGTTTCTCAGTATCCATCATATTCAGTACCAGAATATTCAATTACATTTATGTGCCACAATTTGTTCATTCTCAAATTGATGGAAATTTACTTTCTTTCCCCAAAAATTGCTGCTAAAAATATTTTGATGTAAGTAGAACTTTTCCTTTTGTCAGTGACCATTCTAAAGTTCTGCCTTATAGTGGAGTCTCTATGTTAATATGGTCACTTCTGGGTCATATGACCAACAAGTGGAGGACTAGTTACTTTCTCTAATTCTCACCATCTCTCAAATCTCTCCAAAACATGAATTACATTCAAGAGATAAAGCCATTTCAAATACATGGTCCACAGGCCACAGGTAGCCCACAAAACTCCCATGTGTGCCCCAAGGCAGATTAAAATGTAACTGGGAAATATTTATCAAAATAAATGAAAATATAATAAAATATAGATGTTATATTTTAAAACTAAATTAATATGCAGCCTGCAAGGATCTTTGTGTATGGATTAGTAAACCTTGTTTTGATTTGAGTTGACTCCAGTGGTCTAAGACACCAAAAACCCTAGCAAAGTAACAACGTGATGAAGTAACAACAGAAAAGCTTGATCCCACAATCCTACTCTCTGGTAAGGCTATACAAATTCACCCATAGGTCTTTGGATAGAATTCAACTCTGCCTCCCCTCTCTGTGTGCTAGGGGAAGCCAAAAGTCAGCTACCTGAGATGGCAGTATGCTCTACTGCAATGGTGCTCAGCCAGAGAAGTGAAGAACAAAGTAAACTGAAGCAGGATGCTAGTAGGGGAAGGTTGAAGGAGCTCTACCAGGCTTGAGGGAAAGGGGATGGGCATCTCTGGGTTATCAGTTCTGTCACTCCAATTATAATGGAGAGTAACTGAGACCAGCAAAATGTGAATTCCTCAGCATGGAAAGAGGCCAAGACAGCTCTGAGGTCCACATCCCAGGGAAGTAACTATCAAAGGTGAAGGAGTCAGAAAGGGAGTAATAGAGAAATATAAGGGACTGAAATTCCCAAGATCTCAAGAGTAAGCAAACTCAGTTGAAGACCTTGAACTCAAGCAGATAAATCAATAGGGAAGATATTGACAAAAGAAAGTATAGCCTCCAAGTCATCCAAAGATATCTCTCAAGTCAAGTCAATCTCTAAATAAACATGGCAAAAAAAAAGGAATTATCAACTTCTTATGAGGCAGAGAAGACTATAAATACCCAAGAGAGTATGAAATCACAACAGAATACTGCTGGATGGTTTAAGAGAGAAATAAGAATTGGTATATGAAATAAAACCTCAAGGTTGTTTTGATTCACATTTCTCTTATTAATAATTTGGAGCATCTGTTTAAATGTTTTCTTTCAACTGTTCATATTCTTTTAACATTTGTTTAGTGAAGAGGACCTTTTGGTTTTATATGTTTCTATTAGTTGTCTCTGTGTGTTGAATACTGTACCCTTTTCAGAGATATTTGATAAAAAGATTTTTCCTCAGTTGATGGCTTCCCTCTTTGTCATAGTTGGATTAGTTTTGTTTGTGCATAAGTTTTTCACCTTCATGTAATCAAAATTATCTCATTTTTAATAGTCATCTCTCTACTTATTTGATTAAGAATTCATCCCTTATATATACCTTTAAAAGGTTTATAATCTGCTTCCTTTTTTATTTCTTATATTACGATCTTTAATATTCAGATCACATATACATTTTAAATTTATTGTGGAATAGGACATTGGCAGATGTTAATTTCTGTCAGACTGCTTTCCAGTTTTCTTAACAAATTATACTTATTTGTTACAAGGAACAGCTTTAACTTTTGGGAGGAAGGAATAGAAATGGGAAGAAAGTAATAAAGATGCTTTTAAAAAAGAAAGAAAAGAGTGTT
This sequence comes from Phalanger gymnotis, assembly GCA_028646595.1. NCBI lineage: Eukaryota > Metazoa > Chordata > Mammalia > Diprotodontia > Phalangeridae > Phalanger > Phalanger gymnotis. The sequence goes on from JAQQSZ010014133.1 coordinate 7,271, forward strand.
AACAATATATCGTAAAGGTACACAGAAGAAAACAAAAAGACATTTTGAAAGAGACACAGATATTCAGGCAATTTTGCCACAACTGTATAAAAATAAATATACACTGAAAACAAAGTGAACATAATAGATGTTCACAGCTTCGTATATAATTTTCTTTTTTGTGCTGAAATTTTTATGCTTTTGATGATTGTTAATTTAATAATAAAAAGAGCTTCAATTTAAAAAACTCTGAAGGGTTTAGTAGACTACAAGTTCAATATGTATCAATAATGTTATATAGCAGTCCAAGAAGCCAGTAAGATTTGGGGCTATATGCAAGTGTAGCTTCAGGGAATAAGACAATGATAATCCCACAATTTCTTTATAAGTCAATAAATATAGATGTCTATACTGTTACAAGCCTATATACATAACATAAAGTGATATGAAAATAATCTGGCTGTTCAGTTGTGTCTGACTCTCTGTGACAGCATTTTGGAGTTATCTTGGCAAAGATACTGAAGTGGTTTGCCATTTCCTTCTCCGGCTCATTTTATAGATGAGGGAACTGAGGCAAATGGTTAAGTGACTTGCCCAGGGTCACAGAGCTGCTAAGTGTCTAAGGCTGAGTTTGAACTCAGGCGGATGAGTCTTCTAGTGGTCTATCTACTACAATACCTAGCTCCCCTGAATCATGCCTTAGTAAATGTTTATTTTTGAAGTTATTCTTAAGAATTACTTCTCATAGCACTTTATGTCATAAATACATGCTTGTAATGGCCTTGTCAGCTGTCTGATCATATAACTGCTGGGAGCCGATTCTGAAGTCTTTAGTTGGACAAAGTAATTTTGGGGGTAGATTGAACCAAGAATTCAAATGTCTGTACAGCTGAGTTGATTGAATGAGAAGCTGATTTCAGGGGTGCTCTGCCTACATAATTGAGGTTGTCATCCAAAACTTTATATATGTGCCTAACAAAGCAGTGGCATGTCTGTTTCTTTTTTAATTTTTAATTTCCTAGCCTGGCTCTAGCTTGTCTAGGCTGGAAAGTCAGAGGCTACTCATGGCCCCATGCCATTGCTAATCAACAAAGGAGTTTGGATCTGTATGTTTCTGACCTGGGCTGGTTTGCTATTTATTCTTTGGCACCCTAGGGGCCCCTTGCTCCTGGGGGCTTACTATATAAATCTCATGGTCATATAACTAGGGACCTTCAAAGTCAGGATTTGAACCAGTCTCTCTTAACTCCAAACATAGTGCTCTTTCCACCAGTCCATTTTCTTCTCTTACATGGGAAAAATACTCTTCCATATCATGACTTTCCCCACCACAGTTTTGATATATCATATGTCTCCATGAGAAATTAAATGGGAATTTTGGGGGAGCTTTGCAGAAGTTTCAGATTACAAATGAAGGCCAATAGATGACACAGAGCCTATGACCAGATACTTCACCCAAATTTTACAATAAGGTAGGGTAAATACCCTATAAAAGAAAAAGAAAAAATTCAGACTTCTTCTCTGGTAGAAAGGCAGGACCAAGAAATTCTATGTGGGTCTTTTCAGATCGCTGGGGAGCCACACCCCTAACCCTGGAGACGTGGAAGGGATAATAGTTCTGTTAAAAAACTGATTAATCAGACTCATTTACAATTATGCTCTGAAAAATACTCATTTGTTAGAATGTTAGCTCTTTTGGCCTAATTAGGTTGTATTTGTTAATGAGCATATTAATTAAGGCTATATGTTTCTGCTATGAGTATGAGGTGTAGAAAACTGAAAGAAGACATTCGCAAGATGCTGGGTGGGAGGGGAGGGTGCCTAAATGAGACTTTATTAAAAGCCAAATGGTCTGCAAGAGGCTAGAAGAAAGAGATATTGTAAAGGAGAAAACCTTCAGAGGCAAAAGAGAGAGACTTGAAAACTTTAACTGCAAATGAAGAAGCCAAAGAGCATGCCTTAAGGGTATGGATTGAATTCAGACAGTAGTCCCTAGCCTCTCTTCTACATAAGATTCCCAAAGGAGTATGGGAGATGAAAGAATACTGATCACCCTAGGGGAACATAGAGGCAAGGAACTTTTGAACAGAGGAATTTGTAGTTAGGTAGAGGGAACTCTCCTCCCATCTCCCAACCAAAGGTGACTAACAACCCCTGAGGGAGTCGTGGGGAAGAAATTTCTGTTGATCTTCAGCTAAGCCTTGGCTAAAAGAGCTTTTAAGGCACTCCAGTTGGAAAAAGCCCAGTACCCACCCAACTTATACGCAACTTCCATCACAAACAGTGACTGAAGGAAGAAAAAAAAGATTGTAGCTGCCCATCACAGAGCCAACCCAGGAGATCAGTAGATCGACCTCTCCAAAAGAGATGCTACACTCTGAGAAGAAGCCAGGGGTAAGATGGCCTTCCTGGTCCAGTCTGGCAGCAACTTCCCAACAGTCTACCTGGCCTGTCTGGTGCCCACTGTCACCATTGTTCCTTAGTGTCTGTCTGCCCGGCAACAGGGCAACCTTCCCAGCTTGGTCCAACAGTCCTGGAACCCGATGAGGAACCAGTACTTTCTCCCTGAGAGACCTGTAGATTGGCCCTACCATCAGAGGCATGGGCCTTAGACGGAGCAAGCCCAATTGAGTCACCAAGTTACTGTGCACTGCAAAAACACAACCCAAATGAACAGTGGAGTAATTTAAAAAGCCAACCAAGATGAACCATTCACAGCAAACTTCCTGAGAAACCATAAAAGAGAAAAGCCATTGAGGCCCTGAAGTTATGAAGTTGCGAGTTGTTTTGTCCACATATGTAAAGACATATGGGCTTTACTAACATTATACTTTGAGCTCCTACCCACTCTTTTCCCAACCTGGGCTCCGGTGTATTTCTACAGAAGCATGCCCCTTGTATTTGGGGCCAGGAGAAGGAATGATTTTGAATTCCTATTCTGTGCCATTTATTCAAAGCCTTGACTAAAGATCTAATTGAAAATTGGCTAGCTGATTGTTAAGGGAGAGGTTACAGGTGAGGGCTCACGGGGTACTTTTGGAGAAGAGCTACTCACATAGGTACCCCTAGAACTTTGGCAGTAGTAATAGCTGTTCCTCTTGGGACCCAGTCAGTGGGTGCAAGCTAGGCCCTGATAGAGTGTTATGCATTATCTATGTTTAGGTAATAATAATTACAGTTTAACTTCCCCTTGGAGATTAACAGTTATAAAATACATTATCCCATTTGTTCTTCACAATAATCCTGTAATAGAGGCAGTGATATTATCTCTACTTTATTGAAGACCAAGAAATAGAGGAATTTCTACAAGTTCACATAACTAATTAGTGGCAAATGTAAACCTAGAACCCAGAACTCCTGTGCACCATTTCCTAATGGCACTTTTTGGGGAGGCCATCAGGGTTAAGTGAGTTGCCCAGGGTCACACAGCTATTAAGTCCTTGGGATCAGATTTGAACTCAGGTCCTCCTAATTCCAGGACCTGTGTTCTTTCCACTGCACCACTTCGCTATCCCAGCTGAGGTCTGTAATGAAGAAAGGATGCCTTATTTAGAACAAATTATTTTCTTGGCTACCAGAAATAATAAGATCATAATGATAAATTTTCTTCCGTTGACATTAGTGCTCAACTTCCATAAATCATAAAATTTGATATAAATATGAGGTATTAGGAGACGCTATTGAGTATCATAGAACTAATGTTTATCAGCATCTCCCTGACACAACTTCTTTCTTCCTGTCCACATGGGGAGGCCAAGGCCTTTCCTCCTTCCCTTATCCTCGGGGATGAGTTTCCCCAAAAAGAGACAAAGAGCTTCATGAATGTTATATCATTTAATTCTCACAGCACCTCTGGGAGGTAGGTGTTATTACTATTCCCATTTTAAAAATGAGGACACTAAGATAGGCAGAAATTAAGTGACTTGACCAGGATCACACAGTGAGTAAGTATCTGAGGATGGATTTGAACTCCTGCTTCCGGGTCTGGTCTCCTCTTGGAGACTTCCAAGAAGGATTGACCCAACTCTTTCTGATGCAGTCTGTATTACTTTGGGCCTAGTCCTTTTTATTTTAAATGAGGTAAAATCAATTTTTTCCATTGCTCCTGGTTCTGCTCCCTGAGCTCAAACAGAATAAGTCTAAGCCATATCAGCATTTCAAATACTTGAAAGTAGTTTTCACATTCTGCCTTAGTCTTCTTTTTTTTTTTAATTTTTTTTATTTTTAGATTGCAACAAACAGTTCTACATAATTTTGGGTTCCAGATTTTCTTCCCTCCCTCTCCCCCCACTCCCCAAGAAGGCATGGCATCCCATATAACTTCCAGGTATAACTAGGCA
>JAQQSZ010014134.1:0-11589 GCA_028646595.1 Phalanger gymnotis
AGAAATTTATCTTGCTGTACAAGAAAGTAAGGGAAAAGAGGATGGGAGGGGAGAGGAGTGACCAAAGGGAGGGTTGAATGGGAAACAGGGAAACTAGAATATATCCTATCTTGGAGTGGGGGGGAGGGTAGAAATGGGGAGAAATTTTGTAATTCAAACTCTTGTGAAAATAATACTGGAAACTAAATATATTAAATAAATTAAATAAATGAATTTAAAAAAAAGAATGGCAAAGAGAGTTTTATCAACTCGTTTGTTTAAAGAAAAGAAATGGGATCATAGCAAAATATCCACAGGGTTGGAAGGTGATCAAAAACCATCCAATTGATTTTCTTTAGGAAGTACCACTTTTATGATTACCCAATGAAATGAAGTTATTTTTTATTTAAAGTTCTCAAAAAATATGCAATTAAAACTTTCTTTAAAAGCCTATTTGATAGTCTGGTAAAGATCACTGGAGGGGCCTACATGATCAGTCATTCAATTCCAATTGTCTCATTTCAGAAAATGTAGTAATGTACCCTTTTACATATTTTCATAAATTATTTATTTTCAGACTTGTAGATCATTTTTTTCCTACTAACTTGCAAGTATTTCCAAATCTGATGTGTTCTACACAGTTCAGATAATTCACATTTTTTTCAGAATGTGATCCTCACCACTTTTCTCAATTCTCTACAGTTTGGCTGTGGAACTTATCATTCATTTGAAACTCTCTCCAAAGTTATTAACGATTTCTTAATTTTCAAATTTAAATGTCTTTTCTCAACTCTCTTCCTTCTTGACATCTCTGCAGCCTTTGACAATGTTGATTACTTTCTTTCCTTGAAGGAAAGTGTGGGAGAGAAGAGGCATTAAACTGCCTACCAAACTGAAGGTCTACAGAGCCAATTTTCTGACCTCATTGCCTGTGAAAACTGGACAAATATCATTTCCATGCAGCTTCCATTTGAATTGTTTTAGGAAGATTCTGAAGGTCATCTGGCAAAATAAGGTACCAGACACTGAGGTTCTTCCTCTAGCTGAACTGTCAAGCATTCAAATTCTTCTGCAGAAAGCGCAACTTTGATGGGATAAAAGACTATTTTATGGAAAATTCACACAAGGTAAGTGTTCACATGGAGGTCAGAGAAGTGATACCAGGATATGCTCAAGGTCTCTCAGAAGAACTATAGAATAGATTGTGAAACATGGGAGACACTGGCAGAGACCAGCATGGTATGCACACATCAAAGAAGTTGCTATGCTGTATGAGCAAAGAATTGCAGTAGCTCAGAAGAAACACGAGATGCACAAATTTAGAAACATCTCCACTCCAAATGTTCATATAGACTATTTGTGCCAGATTATTAAATTCTTTATTAAACTATCTGTTTTTATCTCCATAGTATCAAAATAGCTAGTTGTTTGCATATTTTACTATTATTTCCCTTATAAAAACTCCTAGTTCATGTATCAATTCTTTTTTTAAAATTTTATTTCTTCTTTGATTTTCAAAATTTCTATTTTTTGCATTTAGTTATTTTAAAATTTTTCTTTTTAGTTTTCTCTTAGTTGCATGCCCAAATAATTTACTTCTTTTTCTCTCTCTTTTGTATATGAAGGCATTTAAAATATAAATTTTCTCTGAAGTGTCTTTAACTACATTTCGATATTTTTAAATATTTTCTCATTTTTGTCATTTTCCTTGAAAAAATTATTCTTTCCGTGACTTAATATTTAATGAACTTATTCTTTGTAATTATATCATTTAATCCCCATTCAAGTCTGAATTATTTCTTCAAATACCCATTATCAATTGCTTGCTATATAAAAGCCATTAAATGATGTGCAATATGTTTGCTTTTCTGTATTATTTATGAATCCTTGATAACCTGGAATTTGGCTGACTTTAATCAAGATGTCACACAAATTTGTTTTAGATAGACAGATACATAAATATATGTGTGTGTGTGTATGTATCTATATATACAGAGAGAGAGAGAGACTTAATTATTCTCATTCAATAATCACCATATTTTTGTCTGATATAACTTTTTAAAAATGCTATTCAGGTCCTTAACTTCTTTCTTTAGTTTTTTTTTTTTGTTAGATTTGTCTAAGTCTAAAAGCAGCAAATTGAATTCCACAACAATCATTGTTTTAATTAGGCTCTCCTATAAGTGCTTAACAGCTGTGTCAATTAGTGTGTGTGTGTGTGTGTGTGTGTGTGTGTGTGTGTGTGTAGGTGTAGATAGATGGATAGATATATGTATGCATGTGTATATGTATATGTATGTATGTGCATATATTTGCATATGTATGTACATATATTAGTATATATGTATGTGCATATATTAGCATATATTTGCATGTTATTTATTTCATTAACTATGTTGCCTTTAAACAAAATGTAGTTTCTCTACTTACCTTTTTTGAGACACATCTATTTTTACTGTTGCCTTGTCTGAAACTATAAATCCTACCTCTATTTTTATAAATCCACTTGAAGCATAATAAATCTGCTTCACCTGATCATTTTAATTTTGTCTGTTTCTTCATGATTCAGATATGGTTCTTACGAAAAAAACTGTATTCTTCTGTCTAATGAATTTTTCCATGTTCCTCCATTTTACCGAGTCCAACTCATTCACATTCAAGATGATGATTGTAATTGATTTTTCATATGTCATGTCCTCTTGTATCTTTTTTTTCCTGGCCAATCTCCTCTATAACAAAGCAAAAGGCACAGAATAAAGGTAAGGAAGAAAATTAATATCCATAATCTACAATCAAGGCATTCTCTTCCTACTCTTCTTCCCCTTACCCTTTCTTCACCCATCCTAGACCCTAATCTCTATTTCTAATGCACTTATTGAGAATATCTTCAACATATATGCAGATTAGTCTCAAAAGAAATTTACATGGTTTGGAAGTAGGCATATACTTTTGGAGTTGTTATCATTGTTGCCTTTTTTTTATAACTAATATGGATTTATATCTTTTCTATCTACCTTTCCGTTAGATATCTTGTGAATCAATTCTTCAATTCTCTTACAGTTGTGTTGCTTCTGGCACTGATTTCATTGTACGCTTGCTCTGATCTATCTGTTTTTTCCAGGTTTTGTTATCCTTGGTAACAGTTCTACTTCCACTCTATATAGAATATCTGGGACTGTGATGTTAGAGTCCAAGTGCAGTGGTGCCACTGTCTTTGACGGTGAAAAGACTGTATTATATAAATCTTTATATATCATTTCCATCTTTCTTCTATTTGTTGTCCTCTTTCCAATTTCATCCTCAAATGCCCTCAGGATGACTTTGCTTAGTTGGATGTCTTACAAAGCTTTCTTTCAAAATAACTTGAATCTTCATTGCTTCTCTCTGTTTTATGAGCTGACACTGCTCATAATTTGCCACCATCCTTCTCTGAAAGATTTAATAAACTAGTTTCAACTAGTGTTGCCTTTGGCTGCCATATCCATTCCCTTGGCAAGTAAGTCAAGTGTTTGTTAACTAGACTGTTTTTAGACACTTTTTATCTTACTATGGAAATTTATTTAATCAGTTAAATTACAATAACAAAGTATTGCAATTGGCACTTATATAATTTATTTTATTCGAAACCAATTTTTGCCATAAATAATTTGTTTTAGTAAGTTGATTATTCAGTTGTTTCAATTACATATTGTATCTCTTTCTCATTTTAATCCTTCTTTCTTTATATTCTTTTTGTTCTTTTTCTAACAAGTTGGTAGTAAGATACAAATCATAGTAAATATCTATACAGATAAAATTTTAAAAATAACTCTCATGATTCATTCAACATTTATTTAATTCTTACTAAATCACTTTACTACATTTTGGTATAATGTATATTTTATTAATGCTTGTATAGACATGGGAAAAAATTTAGTCAAATATTAAGATATTTCCCAGCCTCTATACACTACATCTTAGACAGATAAAGACATCCAGATTATTAATTATAATTTACACTTTTCATCCATAGGATTGGAATCATCTCAATATATGCTCTGGAATACAACACTTCTAACAAAAAAAGTTTTAAACAAAGTTTAGCAATTAAAAATAACATGCAGGTATAAGGTACAGGTCACTTGATTTATGAATTCTCTCTCTATTATATGTTTTTTTAGCTTATAAATAAAGATAATATTGTATGGCATATTGTTCTTCTCCTGTCTTGTCTCCCTCCAATAAGAATATCAATCCAAGACTGTCACTATATTTCAACTAAGTTTTGTTGCTGTTTTTAGGGCAGTTAAGTGGCACAGTGTATAGAGTGCTGGGGCTGGAGTCAGGAAAATTCAATCTTCCTGAACTCAAATCTGGCCCTCAGACATCTCCAGCTATGTGACCCTAGGCAAGTCACTTAACTCATTACAGTATCTTTGCCAAGAAAACCTGAAATGAGGTCAGGAAGAGTTGGACATGACTGAAAAATGATTGAACCAAACTTAATATTTCAACTGAATACTAAATGCCAAGTAACATCAACATTAGCCAACCCATATTAACATTAACTAGAGAAGTTTAAATCCCCTACAAAGCTTTTAATCCACATAAATTTTTGCAACATTTTAATCATTTAAACATTATTTAAGACTGACAATTTTTATCACTTTAAGTACTAGATGAGAGGCAAAATGTTATAGTGAACAGATAGCTGGTCTCAGAGCCATGATAGCCTGAGTCTTGACTGTCATATATGCTGGTTATGTGACTCTGGGCAAGTCATTAACCTCTCAACATTCAAGGCAAGTCTCTAATTCTATAAGTTTCAGAATCTGCATTATTGGAGGGAGTTACCTAGCAGGCATCTCTATTCTCCTGACAATACCAGTTTAGACCAAATAAAATAAAATGCCAATGAATGTAATAGACACATTAAGTTAACATTTCTTTGATTTTTACAAGACATAACATTCTACATCTATATGGCAAAGTAAAAAATTAACTGATAGATGTTTTTCATAAACATCTAACACTGATGCCTCATGTTGCTGTAGAATTGCCCTTTAATTCTTCAAAGTAATGATAGCAGCATGCAAGTGTTGGCAGGTTCACCATGTTGGAACATCATTGAGATCTATCCCAAAAGATTTTTCTTACTCTCTGAGGACTAGTTTGATAAATGCATAATGACTCATCCCCAGCAGGTTGGTCACAATGAGATTAATTCTTTTCCCACGTTGACCCAGGAACAAATAAAAATATAAACTGTTAGTCTTATGTGCTCCTCCTACTCTACTTCAGCACTGACAGTACAAAAATTGGGGAAAGCTATAAATGATTGACTTATTAGACCATTTATACAGATCAATTTATACTTTAAATGAACTGTTATTCTATAAGAGTCAAAATTAAAATTAAAAATCTAAAGTCTCATTGCAAACAAAACCAGAAGATATATTAAATTTGCATCTAAATGAAAGACACAGATTCCATTAGACAGCTGATTACACAAATTGATAATTTTTTTCATCCTGTGCCCAAACACATGAAACATCGTTTCATGGAATCTTTCTCCATCATACAATGTCATACTCTCAACCCACCTGAGTATAATGGTCATAATAGAGATCATAAAATCACTTATTGTCTTAGCTCAAGAGCATGAAGGGACTATGGTGGTCTTTGAGTACAAATCCTTCATGATATATGAGGAAACTGAGGTCCAGCTTATTTAACAACACATTACAAAGAAAAAAAGTAGTAGAGAAATCTTTCAAAGATTTTCATTAGATCCTCCATACCAAATAAATATGTAATTGACATTTGGTGGGTTGAATTTAGGGGTGAAGGGCATAGGGAGAACAGTAAAGAATATGTTGAAAAGCCAAAATTTAGAAATAAGAAATGAAAGAAGCAAAGGTTTACAAGCTACTTAGAAATCTTATGATTTCTGAATATATGTGTGTATACATATACATGACTAATCTACACATATGTAGATTATATATATATATATATATTGTGTGTATATTAGACATATCATCTATGTCACAAAATCTTTCTTAAAGAAAAGAGACATGAGTCACTTGAAATGATGACAACACAACAGCATCACAGTAAAATTGATGCAATAAACAACTGATTAGAGTCAGTAAACAATTGTTTACAGATATAGGAGTCATTTCCAAAATGACTGTCTGCTGTAGAGTCAAACGACCAATGACAACAATAAAATTCCACACCAAATTCTCAGTATAACAATGAGAACAAAACATTGAATGTGATTGCAATACAAATCCATTGCCACCTTTTTTAAAAGAAACTATTATTTCTGGAAGCTGGAGAATGGAGAAAATCAAAGTCACTGAATGATTATCACTGCTCCTTCAATTTTAGCCAATATAAAAGAATAACCATATAGAAAAGGCACAAAGAATTTATAAACCACGTTAATCGTCTAACACTTTACCTCTTAATGAAACAAAAAAATCGTGATATCCAAGGAAACAGCAATTTAGTGTAGAAGTTCATTTGCAAAAACTTTAGGGAAGAGGAAGGCCAACTTGAAATAGCAAAAAAAAAAAAATAGTTGAAAGGAAAAAGAGATTTGCAAAAAGCCTCGTATAGTCCTTGACTGAGCAAATAATCCCAAGAGCATTTATATATCAAGCCAGGAGTTCCACAAAAAGAACTAAGAAAAATCAAGTTTGTCAATATTTCAAAGTCACCTATTTCCCCATCAGTAACAAAGGAGCCATCACTTTTGCATTCTAATACTTTATAACTGATATGAAAATGGCATTTGAAAAATAGTCAGAAAGAGTAGTTGGATCTAACCATGTACACATAGATTAGACATCCAAGTTAGAGGTGACACAATAATGAAAGCCCTTAGGAATCAGTCTTGAATCTCTCAAGAAAGGACAGATGCCAAAGGAACATGAAAGAAAAAATCATGGATATGATCATTATCAAAAATAGGAGACCTGGAAGATACCAGTAAATGCTGACCCACATATCTACTTCTTTCGCCTCTTGAAAGTTTTATGAGAATGTTTTATGTACATAAAGAAGGTAACTTTGATTTAAAAAAAAATAGAAGGAAATTAGCAGGGCCTTATAGTTTATTTTCAACAGAATACTAAATTTCTACAATCTCACAATTAACTGAACGTTGTAGAGAATGTAATTACTCTATTGTTCTTCATTACTTCATGAGGCAATTTGACTTAGTAGAGCAAAACTACATTAAAACTCTTCCTTTACAAAGAAATTTCTCAAGTATATGTTAAGACTGTATAAAATGGATTGATTGCTGTAGCCATGGAGTTTATTTTGTCCAATGTTTCTCTAATAATCAATGTTAAGTGATATTTCATCATCAAAGATGTTTGTCACTGTCATGAACAATTTAATGTATAGAGTCTAAACCTAAGAGAGACTTCCTATAGATAATCCAAAAATGTGTCTGTTTATGAGTACCATTGCATTAATTGCACCTAAGAATAAAGCAGCATGCTTTCAATGACACTTTTATATTGAAATATTTAATAAATAACTGTCCTGTGTTTCCCTCTTATTGATGGTATGAAAATTGAAGTTGAAAGAGCAAACTCCAATTTAAAGCCCAAGGAATTATTTCTAATAGAATCTGATTGTAAGAACCTGTTACAAGATTTTTAGTGCTCCGTCTCAACTGCTGCCTTTCAGGAATTATCTTGATATCTGTATAGGATAGGCATGCTGCTTTTACTGAATCCTGTAACTTTTGCGAATGTATACATGTCATCTTCCCTACATTATTTCAGAACAACAAAACTCTGATGATGTACTGAACATACAAAGCTTCCTTGTATAAGATTAAAGATAGATCTCTTGCCAAAGTAATAACCTCGTTTAGAGGCCAGCAACATGGAACAACAGAAAGTCTTTGTATGGTGGTTATTGCATAGGCATCCTGTTCCTTAGGGCACAGTTCCAATTTCCCCATTGGATCCATTCCCTAGATTTCTCACGCATAACTATGTCCTTCATAATCCCCCTCTTAATCTTCCAAAATTTATGAGAGCTATCACCTTTTGACAATGCCTCAACTCTAATTCTGCCTCAGTGTTTTTTTTCAAGGCCGAGGTGGGGAAAAAAGTCTAAAAATTTCCCTAGTAAACAGTAAACATTATTATAGTTATCATTCTTTTGATCTAGTCCTGTGATTTTATCAGTAAGCAGAATTCCAACACAGAACAGCAATTTTCCTGTGACTTCTAATCTTAAACAGCTGCCTGATACACTGAGGGTTTAAGTAAATTGCTCATGGTTGCACAGTTGACGTCAGAGACAAGACTTAAGGCAGGTATGCTTGAAACAAAACCCAGCACACTGTCCACTGTGTTATACTGCCTCTGCTATTGTAATCAGTAAAAGAAAACAGAACAACCACCTTGGAGATTAATTAGCATTTACCTTTTGGAAAATTAAAAATTGCTAGAAGTCTTGAAATGAAATTTGAAACTCAGGAAAGTGAGTGATATAACAGAAAAAAAGAACAGTTAGACCTAAAAGATATACATATATACATATTATATATACATATATCTATATACATACATATTTTATATATGTACATATTATACATATACTCTCTAGGGCACTAGTTTGTGCAATACTGGTTGATCTATACAAAGAGAGAGCTCTTCACTGATTATTCCCAATAAGAATGAAACCACAAGTCTACACACACACATACACACACACACACACACTCGTGTGAACTCACATACACATACACACACACACACACGACATTTTTATAGCAATGCCATGATATGTCAGGATGCTACTTTTACCTCTTCTCTCTTCATCTCTCTCCAAGGGGTGATGGTAATTAGTATTAGTATGGGGTTAAATGAGAAATGTTACATGGATGGTGGCTTAAGTAGTTTTGTTGGGCATGGACTAAAAAGAATAACTTTCTGAAATCAATTGTCTTGTTTGAATCCTTCCTACAACAGCTCAATTTCAAGAACAAATCAGATTTCTCTTTTTTTGTTTGTTTACCTTTCTGATCCATGTAAAAATCTGACAGCCAGATGAAGCCATGAGCCATTTCAGAACTTAAAAGTATTTTAGAGACTTTCCAGACAAATTCTCTTATTTTACAACTGAGCGAATTGAGGTTCCACTGAGTTAAATGTATGTTTAACAACTAGCTCTCTGGGGAAAGGAAGGGGACAGGGAGGATGTGCCCATGATACACTTTAAATTTAATTTATATTAGTAACACTTTTCCATCACTTTTGTAAGTAGAGACAATCAAAAACTATAAATCAATACCTGATTTGCAGCATCTACTAATTTTCCAAGATGTAAATACACTGAAAATTTCACGATGGACTGTTAGTTACTAGTCACTGACAGAGCTGGAGCTAAAACACAAGTCTTTTGTCAAGAAGTCTTCCACCATTCTTCTGATCCAAACCTCTTTATGCTACAACACCCCTATAGAATGACATATAAACATACTGATATGGGGAGGGACAGGGAAAGGAGGGGAAAGAAATCTTTCAAGATGATACTTTGTTACAAATATCTATAAATCTTAAATATGCTCAGGACCACAGTTTTATGTCTTACAGTGAGGCCTGCCAAGCTGTGCCCTGACACTCCAGATGACCTCTACCCCTTGAAATAGGCACAACATAAGAACTAATTTAAAGAACAGATTAACATGCGAATCACCATCACAGTTTCCTGTTTTCTCCAAGCCTCCATTCAGCTATGGAGTTTTCAACCAGCTATTGATATAAACCAAACCCACTTACTTTCTCAAAAAAAAATGGGTAAAGCCAAACAAGATAGATTCTCTTCTACTAAGAATTTCAGAAAACTATTTTTATGAAAGTTCAGAAGGATAATTAGCAGAGACCATTTGAGGAACTTGAAAAAAGGGATATTTTAGTGAATTTCAAGCAACTCCCTCTCAATAATGGTTTCCTTTTGAATTAATTTAATCAACTTCATACTTATGCATTGAACCAAATTAAACATGGCAGAATGGCTACTAATTAAAATAACTCACATTTGAAAGCACAGTGAGCTAATATTTATTTCTACAGACTTTACAGTAGAATTGACCTTTTTGACACCTCTATATCAAGGCTACTTAGTTTGTGATTATATAATGGTCATTTCTGTAACTTTGTTCATTGATACCAGTATAAGTAACTCTGGGAGAATTATACCGATTGCTTCATTTTTTTAAATTAATTCAGATTACTTTCACAATAGCAATTGCATTCACCTTCTTTTCATCCACATTCACCATCTGGGATTAAGAAGTAAAAAAGGGTCAAAGTATGTGTGGGTTGAAAGTGATTTCATGATTCATGGGAACTATTAAACTATGCAAAATTATCACTGTGACACAATGACTTTCTTATGAAAGCCTCCTTAATGCAAGAAAAAAGGGGAGCATTCCGTGGATTTTCCATCTCAAAGAATGTCAAGTACATAAAAAATAATCACATAACAGTTTATGAATAATGACCATGTAGCCCTGTTATCATGCAAGCATTTTTCCATGGTTGCCGAGATGCAAGTTACATGTTAAATAGTTAAGTGGTTTCTATCCAACTTCTTCAGACTGACATGGGTTTTCAAATAAGGAATTACATACAAAAACGATTCAGTGCACCACTGGGCACCCATGCTATGTATTTGTCTGGTAAAAAGCAAGTGACTTGAATGACATTTTTCACTGATTTAAGGTTTGAATTCGCTAGCTGTTTTGATATCATCCAAGTATAGCCTACATCTTATTTCTTTTAATGTAGACACATCTTTAGAGACAGAGATTATGTAGGAAGTGGAGTGCCCTCATCTCACACTGGGGTTAAATACTAGATAAACTATCCTGGTTCAATAAATACTAGATTAACTGCTCTGGTCTTCACCCAAAAGCTACAGATCTTGACTTTCTGCATCCAAATGATATATTTATTTTTGTTGTTGGTCTTGTTCAGTTGTTTCAGTCATGTCTGACTTTTTATGACCCCATCTTGGGTCTTCTTGACAAAGATACTGGTGTGGCTTGCCATTTCCTTCTCCAAGTCATTTTACAAATGAGGAAACTGAGACAAACAGAATTAAATGACTTGCCTATGGTCACATGGTTGGAAATGTTTGAGGACATATTTGAATTTAGGTCCTGACTCCAGGGCCAGACATCTATCCACTGTGCCACCTAGCTGCCCACTCTCTGCCAGTTGGTAATTACCATAATACAAAAACATCTAATAAAATGCCATACTAATAGAAATTGTTAAATAATATTTCCCCATAAATTTGAAGGACATTCTTCCACAAAGACACATACTACTAGTGACAAGAGTGAATAAATCTATAGAGTATGCATGAAGGGGTCCACACTAGCAAACATGGAGCTAGGAAATATACATGGATCATCATCATCATTATTATATTATTATTGATAACAATGATAACCAACATTTCTACAGTGCTTTACATATGTTATAATTTGATTCTCAAAATAACCTAACAGGTAAGTTCTTTAGATAAATAATAATCAGATATTGACTGATTTTTCAAATGAAGAAACTGAGGCTAAGAAGTTAC
>JAQQSZ010014135.1:0-11588 GCA_028646595.1 Phalanger gymnotis
AAAAAAATGTAGGGAAAACAAGGAAGCAATATAGCAGTTGGACAGACCAACACCTCACACGATATACCAAGATGAGCTCAAAATCGGTGCATGATTTAAACAGATGGGATGATATTAAGCAAAGTAGGGAAGATATTCCCTGTGCCTGGCACATAGCAGGTGCTCAATAAATGTTTACTGATTGATTGAGACCTATGGATAAAGCTAAGAGTTCATGATCAAACAAAAGATAGAGAGGTTCACAGGAAGTAAAAATAAAAATTTTAATTGCATAAAATAAAAAGGTTTTGTACAAACAAAATCAGTGCAACTAAAATTAGGGGAAAAAAGCAGGAAACCAGGGAAACGTCTTTGCAGCAACTTTCTATGGTTCTTATTCATGTATACATACCTACATACACACACATATATAAATCTTATTCAAACAAATGTAAGTATTTGAACAAGAATTACAAGAATAAGAGCTATTCCACAACTGATAAATGGTCAAAGGATATAATTATGTAGTTTTCAAAGGAATAAATCCCAAACTATCAATAGCCATATGAAAAACAATGCTCTAAATCAATAATAATTCAAGAAATGTAAACTAAAATGGCTCTAAGGTACCATCTCATATTCATTAGATTGGCTAAGGTGACAAAAAAAATGATAAATGTTAATGTGGATATGCGAAAACAGGTACAGCAACGCACAGTTGGTGAACCTGCGTGCTAGTTCATTCTATAAAGCTATTTGGAACTATGCCTAGTTTTCTCATTTGAAAAATTAATATACAGACAGCCCATCCAGTTAGCCTGCAATATACCCGCAGAGCTTGCTTAAGACACAAAGTATGAGCCAACAGTGTTATATGGCAGCCTCTAAAGTTAATAGGCTCTAGATACCAGGAAAGTGAATCCACCACCAAACTTGAACTCTAACAGTATAACAATCCCAGATATACAGAAAGAGCAGATAATAATAATGATAGATATTATTCATATAGTGTTTTAAGGAGATATATATATGTATATATATATATATATATACATATATATATATATAAAATCTCAAATGCTCCTCACAATAACCCAGTGAGCTAGGTGCCTTCCTTATCCTCAGAACAAGAGGTTAAGTTAACTTGCCTAAGGGTCACACAAATAAGTGTCTGAAACAGTATTTGAACTAGTGTTCTAGATTCAAAATCCAGTACTTAAAAAAAAAAATCAACTGTCCCACCTAGCTATTAGATTCATTCTAGTGGCAATAATTGGAAGGTGCCTAAGGGATAAAGAAGCTGAAGATATCCAAAGGACAGAAAAAAATTTGGACCTTACTACCAAAAATTCTAACTAAGAGAATGTCAGAAACAAATAGAAGTATCCATGTCCTAGCTATATAAAATCTATAACTACAACAAAAGTATCACTAATAGACATTAAAAGGGAAGAGAGAGGCTTCTTCAAGTAACATTCCATGAGAGAACCCATTATCTTTACCATCACACAACAGACTGAAAGACATGTTATTTGGTTAAAAAAAAAAAGATAAGCTTTAGATCTGAGAACACAAAATATTACCTTGAAGGCTCCCCTCCTCATTCACACATCGAAATTATTCAAGATGTAACATCCTATACAATGTTGTTCAGTAACCTCTGACCAGTAATATTAGGCAAGACATAAAACAAGAGATTCCTCAGACATATACTAAGGGTCATGGAGAAGATACAGGCAGAGTAAAAAAAGTTCAAAAAACAACTCCATATGTGGAAGATATTATTCTGGTTATATCAAGGTTATATGTTGCAGAGCCTCATAGATGTGAATCAAAAAGTATATAAAAAATGTCAATAAGATCAACAACTTGAGGAACTGGGCCCAAAATTAAACAGAATGAGGAAAGTGAGCTGGATTGCCTACCAGCAATTGCAGACCTCTTTAATGGTGTAAGAACAAGTCACTCTGGTTTCTCATCGCTTATAATTTTCTCAGGTAGCCTTAACGCCTGGAATGTTTTCTCCTCTGCTCTGACTACTGACCATCCTGGCTTCCTTTAAGTCTCAACTAATTCCCACGTTTTATAGGAAGCCTTGCTCAACACCTCATTTCCAGTGCTTTCCCTCTTTTAACTATTTCCTACTTATCCCATATATAGCTTGCCCTTTTGTATATATGTTTCTATCTTGTCTCTGCCATTAGACTCTGAGATCCTTGAGGGCAGAGACTGTCTTTTGCCTCTTTTTGTGTCTCTAGTACTTAGCATAGTCCCTGGCACATAGCAAATGTTTAATAGATGGTAACAACTGACAGACTATTCCTAATTTACTTCTCCCAGAAAAACAAGCTCATTTTATATGTATTGTACAAGTGATCTTATGGGGTTCTAAGTAAAGAAACACTACAGACCAAGGAGAATTCAAATTAAGGGGCAGCTAGGTGGCGCAGTGAATAGAGCACCGGCCCTGGAGTGAGGAGGACCTGAGTTCAAATATAGCCTGAGACACTTGACACACTTACTAGCTGTGTGACCTTGGGCAAGTCACTTAACCCCAATAGCCCTGCCTTCCCGTCCCCCAAAAAAATGTTTAACAAAACTATACTTCTAGTCACAAAAGTTTAAAACCTCATTCAATTCCTCATTCTCCTTTATCTTTATATTTGAACATGAATTCAAATCTGGTATAAGACTTACTAGCTGTGTTACCCTGGGAAAATCACTTAACTTCTCTTTTCCTCAGTTTCCTCTGCTATAAAATTGGGAATGTAATAATAGCACCTTACCTCATTGGGTTGTTATGAAGATCAAATGAGATGTTTGTAAAACACAGCATTTAGCACATAGTAAGCATTCAATAAGTATTTATTCCCTTCTCCCTCCTCCTAACAATAAGAAACCACAAAGAACAAGAGTAAAGTATGTTATAAGAAGTATATAATCAGAAAAGATGATCACTAGTTATAGTATCATAAATTAAAGCTGGAAGAGATTTAGCGTCCACTTTGGGGGTTCTTAAGCTGTAGTCCTGTGAACTTTCTAACCCAACTGGAAGTTCAGGGGTTACTCACAGGCTCAGTTCCATTATGTCTCAGCATAGAAGCTTTGATCGACTTTGTTTCTTACCTGGGCCAATTTGTCTCTGTTTAGGCAATATGGTCCCCACTCCATCCTCACCTCCAGAGTCTCACCATATTAATGCCAAACTTAATGTGTACATGTGATCAGCACAGTCCCCTAAAGCTCCAAATTCCCAAGCTTAAGAGATCCAACAGTTTCAGCCTCCTCAAGAGCTAGGATCACAAGCATGCACCACCATGCCCAGCAACTGCATTTCAATATAACTGGCTTCTTTTGTAATGCTATGTATTTTGTTCCATGAACTTAAAATTACTCTGAAGTCAAAAGAAGAATGAATGCATGCATACATACATACATACACACACACAAGTTGCATACAGAAATACAGGTCACTCAGAGAGAAATTATTATTTCTCTTTTATATTAATAATAAATTGCTGAATTAGGACCAGGATTTTTTTTCGAAGTCTGTAGGTTATTATTCAGTGTCTGAAAGGCATTTTTGATAGATGAGATTACCCTGGAGTACATGCCTTTCCATCCTGGGTGGGAGATGCCACCCAACTAGAGAACCATTTGAAAAATTTAATCTAAGATGAATTCTGGCCCATTGTGTTCGACCCATCCAGGTCTGAGCAGAGGTGGACGCCCTTCTGTCTAGCTTGCCCTGGACAAGGGTAGTCTTTACCCAAGACTAAGATCACAAGCAAGTCCCCCAGCCCCTCATTAGAATAGGTCCACTTCTCATTACAAATATTCTTTCTTCTCATGGTTCACCAGTCAGAGTTGATTACTACCCTCAGGAATACCCACTCTTCCAAGGCCATATAAGTGATGAATGGGTTCCATGGCATTCCAATTGGCATTTGACGGTGCCACTGACCCTTATTAACTGTTGTCAGCATGGATTAAAATTATTAACCACCCAGAAAATTATATTTCTAGAACTTTTTATATGTTACAACAGAGAAATAGGAAGAAAAGGGGAGAAGTGGGAATTAGAGGAAAGGACTTGTCAGCTGTTTTCAGGTCTTTCCAACACCTTCTACAGGATGCCTATCCCAATCCCTCTTAAATGCTTGTGCCTTCCCTCTGGTGATTATTTCCAATTCATCCTATATAAAGCTGGTGGTATATAGCAGTTTGAGAGTTGTTTCCCCCTTAGACTGTGAACTCCTTGAGGAGTTTTGCCTTTCTTTGTATACTAAATGCTCAATAAACATTTACTATTTAACCTGGAGAAGAAAAGACTTAAGGGAGACAAGAAAGATGACTTCAAGGATTTGAAGAGCTAGCATGTGGAGGAGGAATTAAACTTGTTCTGCTTAGCCTGGAACAGAGGAACAAGAAACAAAAGAGGGAAGCTGTAAAAAGGCATAGTTAAGCTTCATGTCAGAAAAAACTTCTTAACAGAGTATTTAAAAGTGGAACAGACTGTCAAAAGAGGTGGTAGGTCCTTGCCTCACTAGAAATCTTTGAGTGAAGGTTGAACTAGATGACTAGTGAATTCTGAAATTCTATGATTCTATGACATAGATGTACACACACACACACACACATATATATGCATAATACCAATAAGTTGACATTTATGCAGCATTCCCTTTTGGGTATGCAAAATGCTGCACCCATATAATCGAGTTTGATCTTCAAAACAACCCAGTGAGTTAAGTACTACATATACTGTTAACTACATTTCATGTGCGAAGAAACCGAGGTTCAGAGATGTTAAGGAACACGTCTATAGTATCAAAAGAAGACTTTGAACCCAGGTGTCTCTCTCCTCTCTCCAAACCCTGGTATATGCACACAACCATGAATGACAGACACCACAAATGGACAATGAGCTTCTGACAGAGATGTCAGGTTGGAATACATTTGAAAAACTGCATTTCATTTGCAATGATCCAAAACTTAATCACTGCCACAAAATGTGAACTACATAACACTAATATTTTGTTATTAAAGCTATATAGCATTTTGAAATGCCATAAATTTAGACATCAAAATTATAAATAACCTCAAAGACCACAGGAAAGCATGCAGCATATATTTTTGTTGTTATTCAGTCATTTCCAATTCTTTGTGACCCCATTTAGGGTTTTCTTGGCAAAGATATTGGAGTGGTTTGCTATTTCCTTCTCCAACTCATTTTACAGATAAGCACAGTGAGTCAAACAGGGTTAAGTGACTTGCCCAGGATCACATAGCTATTTAGTATCTGAGGCCAGATTTGAATTCAGGAAGATAAGTATTCCTGACCCCAGGCCTAGCACTCTATCCACTATGTGACCTAGCTGACCATGTAGCATAAGTATCCTGTAAAATACTACCCAAAATGAACTATCAAGAATTCTCATCAATTATAACTCCAAGAGATATCTACCATTAGTCTCACTACCTCTACCTTAGGTTCAAACCCTCAATGCCTCTGGTCTAAACTATTATAAAAGCCTCATGATTGTTCTCCCTTCTTAAAGTCTACCTACTCTCTAATCCATCCTCCACAAAGCCGCCAAGCCAAATAAAAATTCCTAACGCCCAGGTCTAATACACAACTGCGTTAAAGAAGATTCAGTGGCTTCCTATTGCTTTTAGGAACGAATACAAACAAAATACAAATTCCTGTTTGGTATTTAAAGATCTTCATAATCTGGTCCCAATATATCTTTCCATTTACATTACATTTACATTACATTACATTCTCCCTTTGTGTATTCCTGCTAAACAGGTATACTTCATCTTTCATCTACATGTACTCCCTCTTCACCCTCCATGATTTTGCACAGACTTTCCCCTACAAACCCAAAATGTATTTCCTCCTCACTTCTGTCTCTTGGAATTCCTAGCTCCTTTCAGGATTCATATGAAATGCTATCATCCATAAAACACGTTTCCAAATTCTTCAATTACTAGTGTGCTATACTCCTCCAAAGTCTCAACAATTACTTGGTACAGATTTTACATTTACTTATCAGTAAACATTGCCCCAGTAGAAAGTAAGCTCCTTGAAGATAGGAACTTTATTGTTTCTGTCTTTGTATTCTCAGGCCATAGGACTATGCCTGATAAATAGAAATGAATTACTAAATGCTGTTGAACTGAAGAAATATAAAAGACATCACTAATAGACTGATAACCTACCCAAAACTGGGCTCATCATATATGAAAATAAGAAACAACAAACTCAACTGTTACACTGGTACGTCACAGAAAATAAAACATCAGTTCTTTAGTGTACTAGATGGATTTCCTAGTTGAGGATTTATGTGAAAAAATAAATAAGAATTGGATAGGATTGAAAGGCCTGGAGGGATCACAATTGGACTGTGTACCCACACTGATGAAATCCTATAACCAATCTACAAGTATTTATTTACTTTGATATATAATTAAAAAAAAAACCAACAGGAAAATTCAAATAGAGTTTCCTATACATCAAAAACTGCTACAATAAATATTTCAAAATACCTCTGTGTCCAGGAGTTGATGTAAGCAAATATTTTGAGAGTATGTTCCTTTCTGAGTTGCAGTCCATCACCACCTTCAATGTCTGATACTTAAAAAAAGAGAGAGAAAATACAAATTTAGAAATAATAATTGACATTTCAAAACTAAAATCTCAATTCAAAAATAAAAGTACCTCAGAGAACGTTTTTACTTTAGCCCCAAAATAAATTTAAACTGAAAATTTTTTTAAAAACCCAGTTTGATTTTCCGACGTTACAAAAATTTTCTTGAACTTAATTGGCATGTCATTCAACATATGCCTGCCCCTGTTCCTCATCTGTAAAATGGGAGTACCTGAGACAATTTCAGGGGGTCTGTGAGGTTGAAACAATTCTTATAAAATACTAAGATGTCTGAATTTCTAATGTGCTAGGTATAGAGATAAACCACACAAACTAAAACTCTTTGAGGTCTTCAATTTTTAAGAGTATGAAGAGATCCTGAGATTACAAAGTTTGAGAACAACTACTCTACAGTTTTCTTTTTCTGAAAGTTCATCTTGTTTTAGAGTTGATGTTAAGTTTGTGAATACTATGAAAAAAAAAAGCCACATACTCCTGTCACCTCCAAAAAAAAAAAATCACCTCATTTTTTTTTCAAGTGCAAGAACAAAATTTATAGAGAGACTTTAAGGAAATTTAAATTATATAAGTACATACAATTCTTTTTAAATACTAAAAATTACATGTATGTAAATATATCACTTGCACATAATACTTAATAAATGCCTGTTGACTGAGCATACAGCAATATTTATGTAAAAGAAAAAAAGTAAATGAATTAAAGATTTTAACTTCAAACATTTTTTTACTAAACTTTAATTTCAAAATTGTGAATAAAAACACATTAGTGGAATCTATTCACAAACAAGAAGAGATAAATCACAAATACTATTATAACTATAGTAATGGGAAGCTAGGTGGCACAGTGGATAGAGTACTAAGCCTGGAGTCAAGAAGACCTGAGTTCAAATTTAGCCTCAGACACTTACTGGCTGTGTGACCCTGAGCAAGTCATTTAATCCTGTTTGATTCAGTTTCCACATTTGAAAAATGAGCTAGAGAAGGAAATGGCAAACCACGCAGTATCTCTGCCAAGAAAACCCCAAATGGGGTCACAAAGAATAAGACACAACAACTATACTATTGCTTTTTGGGGGTCTAGACTTGTGATTTCATTGGTGTTGGGAACTCTAGGTGAAGAAACTTCCTTTATCAATTCAATCAACAACTATTAAGCAACTTGAATTTAGTCTTAGAGATCTGCAAAGGGCACAAGGAGGTTAAATGACTTCTCTAGGGTCATCCAGCCTATAGTCAGTATGTGTCAAGAGTTCAAATTTGGACCTAGCTTACATTATGGTACCACATTGCCTAACAAGCTAAAACTTAGAATATTTTAAGGAAAGGAAAAGAGGTCTCAAGGTAAAATTGTAGTTCCTTCACATATTCTGATAAGCAAAGGAAACTAAGCAGAATGTTACCTAATTATAATTTTCATCTGAGGATGAAGGTCATTATTCTTCCAATGAGCTGTCTTTAGCCAAGTAAAAAGGGATATATCCAAAAGCAGGAGCTCTATGATCACAGACAAGTCACTAAACCCCTGCATTCTTAGTTTTTTCTTCAGCTACAAAATAGATCTGCAAAACCTAATTTAGGGTTGCGGGGCAAGCAAATTGTACGAACTATGTGCCAGGTGCTGAGTTTTCAAAAATAATAGAAAAGTCCTAGCCCTTAAGGAGTTTATATATACTGAGAGCAGAAACAACAAGACTCAACAATAAATATGATACAAAAGTTAAGAAAATTGAGGAGACAAGGATGACTTTGAGGTTACCAACCTGGGTGACTGGTGTTGCCCTCGAAAGAAATAAGGAAGTTAGGAAAAATTATAACAACAACTAACATTTATACATTATCTACCATTTACCAGGCACTATGCTAAGTGCATTACAACTATAATCTCATTTGATCCTCACAAGAACCCTGGGAGGTTGGTGTTTTGATTTTCCCCTTTTTTACAGATGAGGAAACTGAGGCAGAGGTTAAGTGACTTGTCCAGGCTCACACAGTTAATAAGAGGAATAGGTTTAGGGAGAAAGATAATGAGTACTGTTTGGAGCACGCCAAGTTTGAGATTTATATGGACATCTTGGCAATTTGTTCACACACAAGTAAATCACAAGAAAGACATCTTGGTTATAAATAAAGATCTACACAGAGATTATAATTCTAGACATGATTACAAATAAGACTGCCTAGCAAAAGTTTAAATGGAGAAGAGAGCCCAGGCAGAATTCTGAGGTACCAAAGGTTGAAGGGAGGAAATAATAATCCAGGAAAAGATGCCTGAAAAAATAACAGGTCAAAAGTAAGATGCAAAGCACTGAAAAGGCTCACCTTACGAATAGACTGTTTCTAGCTGGTGTCATCACAGGAGACAGCATTTAAGAATGGCCTAGAAGGAAGAATGGTTTCCTGGGTCCCACTATGTGTTAATGTCCTCTCTCCACATCACAGTATATTGTATTATCATTTTATAAAATAAACCGAAAGTAGAATATAAGTTGAGCATATACACACACACAAAAATCACAATCTTCAAGCAGTTATATTCTAATTAGAGAATTGTGCACAAGAAGTACAAAAGTAATAATAGCAAATAATTTCAAGAGAATGAAAATGCTAATAACTGAGGAGATCAGGAATCAATCAGTCAATAAATATTTATTAAGCACCCCCCTAGGTACCAGACACTGTGAAAAATGCTTAAGGATACAACAAAGGTAAAAGAAAGTCTCTGTCCTCAAGGAGCTCACTCTCTAACGCGGAGACAATAACCAACTATGAACAAACAAGCTACATACAGGATGAATAAGAGAGAGAAGGCACTTGAATTAAAAGGGCTTGGGAAAGGCTTCTGGTAGGAAATGGGATTTTAGTTGGGACTTAAAGAAAGTCATCAAAACCAGTAAGCAGAGATAAGGAAGAGCATTCCAAGCATGGGGAACAGCCAGACAAAAGTCACAGGTCCTGAAGACAGTATATATCTTGTTCCTAGAAGAACAAGGAAGCCAGTGTCAGTGGATCAAAAAGTACATGATGAAGAGGTAAAGGAGTGCTGATTTTGTATCTGATCCTGGAAGCAACAGGGAGTTTAATGAGTAGGGAAGTGGCACGGTCAGACCTATGTTCTATAAAAATCACTTTGGTGACCGAATGGAAGATATATTGGAGTAGGGAAAGACCTGAAGTAGACAGATGTATCAGTAGGCTATTGCAATACTCCAGTAGTGAGGTGATAAGGACCTGTACCACCACAGTGGCAGCACAATCAGAAAGTAAGAGGAAATATTCAGGATGTTGCAAAGGTGAAACTGACAGGTCTTGGCAACCAATTGGACATGGGGGTGAGAGATAGTAGGAAGTTGAGGAAGACTCCTAGTTTGAGAGCCTAAGGAATTGGAAAGAGAGTCTTTAATAACAGAAATGAGGAAGTTAAGAGGTTTAGGGGAAAAGATAAGTTCTGTTTTGGACATACTGAATTTAAGATGAAGATCCAGTTCAAAATGAAAGGCAGTTGAAAATGAAAGACTGAAGGTCAGCACAGAAGTTAGAGAGAGATAGGTATATTTAAGAATCATCAACATAAAAATTCATGAGTTGATAAGATCATCAAGTAAAGTAGTATAGAGAGAGAAAAGAAAAGGGTTCAAGACAGAACCCCATGAGACAACTAACGTTGTCGAGGGCATGATCCAGCACACAAAACTGAGAAGAGGTCAGACGGGTATAAAGAGAACCAGGAGAGAATAGCATTCAGCCAAATTATAGACAAAATATGAAGGAATCCTCAGGTGGCACTCTGAAGGAAAGCAAAAGATTTTAGGGATGAGTTGAGGATGAAGTACATTCTAGAAATGAGGGAAGACATGCAAACACAAAGAGGCTAGAGATGTAACATCCTGTATGTAGAACAGCTAGCAGACAAATGTTACTAGATGAAGCAGGAATAAAATGAAATATGACCAGAGTGGAAACTAGATGGTAGAGGGCTCAAAAAGTTGATCTTTGTCTGGAAAAAAAAAAGTAGAAGGTTTTAGTAGACTTCAGGCATGAATAATATGATATAGCAGCAAAGAAAAATGTGATCTTAAGTTGTATTAAAGAGAGGCAAAACTTTCAAGAATAAGGTTATGATAGGGCTCTGTACTCTTTCCTGACCACTTCACACAGCATTCAATTCAGAGCATCACAGTTTGAGAAGTACTTCCAAAGGCTAGCAAGTTTCCAGAAGAAGGCAACCAGATGGTGAAGTAATTGAGTCTTTCATGAGAGGATCAGCTGAATAGGCTGGGGGAAGAAAAGATCAGCAGGGAGGTGGCAGCTCTGTTCAAGTGTTTATCTAGCGGTTATATGGAAGAGGAATTAAGACTAGTTCTGCCCCTAGAGGGGGCTAGAACTAAATTGGTAGGCAGTTTCCTCATCCAGGATATGCCAATAAGCAATAAAATCACAGGCCCACTCTTTATTCCTATCCCTATTCTCAAGGTCAAGGACACTGCCAGATCACATAAGGTACTTAAGGTTTGCTATCATTTTAGCAGCTCTATAGAGGATAGAGTATAAACAAGACCTGCACAATATGCAGCCAACCAAAGGATGGGGGCGGGACGGGAGGAAGGGGAGCAGACTGTGAAAAATAGAGGCTTGCCAATTCCCGCTGTTCTGCTTGTCATGTGACCTATGAGAACCAACCATCATCACTGTCTCTAGTCTAAACTATCTGTAGCCCAAACCTACTGCCATGTTGTGCCAGTCTCGTATTAAGTCTTGCTTAATTGAAAGGAAGTACATAGGCAATTGTTGCTCAGTCAAGTACAACTTTTTTTTTCTTATTTATTTAATATTTTTAGTTTTTAGCATTGATTTCAACAAGATTTTGAATTACAAATTTTCTCCCCATTTCTACCCTCCCCGCACTCCAAGATGGCATATATATTCTGATTGCCCCCT
>JAQQSZ010014136.1:0-11588 GCA_028646595.1 Phalanger gymnotis
GGCGGCCCCAAAAGACGCCTCGGGTTTACCCTTCACGGAGGCCTTGAGTTCGGCCAGGCTGAGGGGCCGATGGGGGCGATACCCGGCGGATAAGAGAAGTAGCCCCAAAGCAGCGCTTCACTCACCTAGGACGGCTCAAGGGAAGAGGAAGAGCAAAGGCTTTCGGGAGACTTGATGAAAACTCGGCTATCTCGCGAGAGTTCTAGTTCCCGGGACGAGAGGGCTGGAGGCGGGGGTAGAGGGGGAAGAGGGGGCGGGGGAAGGGAGAGTGGAGAATGTTCTTAAAACTCCTAGGACCAGAAGGGATTATCTTAAAATTACTCTTTAAAATAACGACGAGCACCACAACAATCAAAACTAACCACACAAAACCAAGAAACTAAAGGGCTTTGTGTGTGTGTTGTTGGTTGGTGTTGATGGTTTTTTAAAATTCTGGTTGGAAAGAGGGCCACCTTTCCTCAAAAATATAAAATTTTAAAGCGTAGGAGGTATTAGAAAAGGGGCAGGACAGATGTTCTCAGGAAAACATTAAGCACGTTCTTCTAGGGCTGAGAGGCTTCACCATGGGTTCATGATCTGATAGATTCTGGGGGGCTGTGAAGGGGCAATGAACTTAGATAAGAAAAATTTAAAAACCTGCCCCTTTATTTTCGATAACTTTTGGTTTCCGTTGTAATCTTACTCAATTTATTTTATATGTTGGAAAACATTATTATCCAGTGCTTAACACAGTGCCAGGCACAGAGCAAGCACTTAATAAATTAGGTTTATTGAATTAAATTATTCTGAGAAGGGGTCCATGGGCTTTACAACAATGAGAAAGGTATCCATAACACAAAGATTAAGAACCTGCATTCTAGGAGACTTTGCTTTGAAAAGGCATCGAGGTGTTGAGAGCAGATGTTGAAATCTGGAAGATCTGGGTTCAAGTTCTACAACTGGCACATGCTTGTGGCTTGACAAGTACCCCAGGCCATTCTGAAACTATTAAATCCTGACTTTATCTAATTCTGGGTGGAGAGAGTTTCCACACTCAAGTATTCATCACAGATTGAAAGAGAGAACTGGAGCAAATTAAATATCATCTTTACAACTAAATAGTGTTAAGTTTTTTTTTTTTTAAATGATGTACTTGGATGCCAGAATGGCTAAAAATCCCAAAAAACTGTGGTGCATGAAGGTAATGGAATATTGCTTCTCAGCAAGAAATTGGGAATGTGAAGACTTCAGGGAAGCATGTGAATACACAGATGATCTAATGGAGAGTGAAGTAAGCAGAACCAGGAAAACAATATGCATAGTGACTATGTGAAAAGAAAGTACAATAAAAGATAACTGAAAGCTATGTAACTATGATGGCTAAGTTTGGCCTTGGAGAAAGAGATGAGAAAGGGCACTTGCCTCCTTTCCTTTTAGAGATGGAGTACTCTGAATGTTGAATATAGCACTTGCTCTCAGGTGTGATGGGTGCCTTGGTTGGTTTTGCTGAACTGGTTTTTTTCTTTTTAAATCTTTGATCCTTCTGTGGAAGGCCTTCTGTGTAGAGGACAAGGTGGACTATATTCAGAAATGAATATAACATACAAACATCCATTTAAAAAGTGTAGTATTGTAGAAAGTGCTACTTTTAATATTCACCTGGGCTGACATGTATTTAATCCTTCTGAGGCTCACTTTCATAGTCTGCAATTTAGTCTTAGAGAATTACCTGGAGCACCGACTGATTAAGTAGCTTGTCCATAGTCAGAGGAAGGACTTGAACCTATGTCTTCCTGACTCCAGCTCTCTATCCACTCTTCCAGGATGCACAATAGCAATCTTTTTACAGCCAGAGTCAGCCTATAACACAATTGTGAGGTTGGCATGGATGACTCCTCACACTTCCCTTTTCTCCACATTCAGAATTCTACAGATTTCTGAGGATTCAGGCCAGGGTCAGGCAGTGTTTGTCTTAGTTTAGACTAGAGTATGCCAGAGACTTCCCAGAACACCCCAAAGTCACTGTCAGTGGCTTGGCCTCAGGGAAGGCTCTTCCTAGAAAGTTCTTGCAAGCAGCATATAGGGGATGTTTGCACTTTACCCTCAGGGCTATGCCTTCAACCTGCTCTGGTTTGTCTGTCCCAGGATCTCTGAAGGACTCTGTGGATACATTTGTAGATCGTTGGGTTGGATGAAGGAGTCTAGAGGTGATTGTATTTCTGTTTTTTTTTTTTTTGAGAGGGAAAGCAGGGCAATTGGGGTTAAGTGACTTGTCCAAGGTCACACCACTAGTAAGTGTGTCACGTGTCTGAGGCTGGATTTGAACTCAGGTCCTCCTGACTCCAGGGCTATTGCTCTACTCACTGCACCACCTAGCTGCCCCATGATTGTATTTCTGATTAAAGGGTTGCATCTCTCAGTCTCAATGAAGTTTTTGCAGGGGATCTATGATCCTCTATATGCTGCCATCTTCCCACATCTCCCGTTTATGTTTTTGCTGATTATTTCTTTGTGGAGTCATCTAGTTGGAGGTGCATGGCTTCGGGCCTCCACTCATGGATTGACTTGACCTGGGATCTCAATGGTTCCAGGCCAGGCTCCTAGGACCTTAGATTGTTAGTCACA
The DNA here is from genome assembly GCA_028646595.1 of Phalanger gymnotis. Taxonomy (NCBI): domain Eukaryota; kingdom Metazoa; phylum Chordata; class Mammalia; order Diprotodontia; family Phalangeridae; genus Phalanger; species Phalanger gymnotis. The sequence continues at coordinate 2,605 of JAQQSZ010014136.1, forward strand.
CCACCTTTTTTTAAATTTTGTTTGCTGTTTGTCACAATAAGTCACCTCCCTTAGACATCTGAGGATTCAGGCCTGGTGAACTGATATTTCTAAATGTTAGGGATAGCAGAAATTAGAGAGAATAAAGGTAAAGTCCACAAGTATAATGTACGCATTAGACAGAGGAGGAAATTCACATTTGGTTCTTTAGAATCTCTACTTCTGTGAGGAATACAGAGAGAGGAGGTACATTTTGATGGTGGAAGGCTGCCTCCTTTATTTTGGGTGTACTGGTGAGATTTCTTTCTCAAAAACCAAGCCTTAAACCCACCTCACTCTGAAGCTCATAGATTGGACAATAGGTCCCTGCCCTCCTAGCACAGAGTGAACCCTGAGGGTCTTCCCCTCCCAGTTTGATATTTTTTTTTGAGTTTTTGATTAAAGGGGTCATCCCTTGACTTACTTCTTTTTTTTTTTCCTTGACTTACTTCTTAAAGAGGTAATTCACTGAATTACCATTCAATGAATGGGCATTACCTCACTCAAAGTGAGAACCTGAAAAGGCTTTGGCCTAAAAGGGGCCAGGGTCTCCCATTGCATCCTGGGCCATCTCCAGTCGTCCTGGCGACTATCAGGCCACTGGACTCAGATGGCTCTGGAGGAAAAAGTGAGGCTGGTGACCTTGCACAGCCCTCCCTCACTCAGTCAACTGCAAGTCATGTCATCATTTTTCTGATGTCATGGTCCTCTTCGAGAACGAAGGACAAACACAACAACACAAATTGAAGAAAGAAGTAACAAGGAAGGGCATATATAGCCCGTGAATTGGCAAGTAGAATTCTGGACAGATTAGAATGAAAGAGTAATAATGAGGAGGACAAGCTAAGGAAAACTTTTCTGGAAAGGGGTGAAGTGAAAGAATGTTACCAGAGTACTGCAGAAGACTGGAGGACAGAGGGAAAGTTTTCAAACCTATGCTTAACTATGTAGAGGAGAGAAAAGTCAAAAGAGATGGAGAAATAGATAAATAAGATTATTAGAGACATCCAAAGTAAAGCAAAACATGCTGGACAACAATAATTACAAGGTGAAGTTTTATAATGGTTCAGTTATTGGCTTTATGACCAGAGGATCTGAATGAGAATAAAAAGTAAAGACACGAGTAAATGGAGGCAATTTTTATGTTTAAACTATTTTTATATTTCTAAGTTCAGGGAAAGGTTTATAGTTATACAACACAGAACTACCCGTATTTATGGTCCTCTTGCAACTTGATCTCATTGCCCTTGGCAGTTCTGTGCTAAAACCTCATCAGCTCTCTGGATTAGGGCCAAATGGATAAGTGGAGAGGCCAGAGGGTCACTGGTGATGGTGATGGGAGGTGGGAAGGAGGGTCATTTGACTATGGGGCAAAAGTGTTTGAATGTTTTTTATCATGTTAATTATCAGTGAGGCTATTATCTGAAAAATAAAATGTTTCCACCATTACTATATTTACACAGACAAAGGTTAGATGTGCCATTTTAAATTTTAAAAAAATGCTCAAATTTGTTTCACTTGGAGAATGCCTCTTAGTTATAATCTCTTTTATATTATGTAGCCCAGGTCTGGAAAACTGAAATTATCCAGGGCCTTTCTGGACTTCCCTTCTGCACATTCCTCCCTTTAGACCTTGATTGGCCTTTGGCTGCCGCCTCATTGCTACATTCTTCTTTCTTTGAATCTGTTCATCCTCAGAATGTCTGACTTCTGATTTGGGGAAACTTTACTTTGACACCTTGCTGGTGGAATAGAAAGGCCATCATTCAATGTTGTCTTGGATAGCTCTCTGCTGCCCTCTGCTGACTCTGGTAATAACCACTGGCTCCTTGGATTGTTCAGGATCTGGGATAAAACCATTACTGTTCTAGTTTGGGTTGCAGCAGGCTCCATTGAAGAAACAGTACTCAATCGGGGTACTGAAGAAATGAGGATTCAAATATTCATATTCATAGCAGCACTCTTTGTGGTAGCTGGTAACAAAGAACTGGAACCAAAGTGGGCAACCCTTGATTGCAAGAATGGAGGAAAAAACTATGCTCTATGAATGTCATTTAGAACCAGAGCCCCAGAGTCCAACGGTATGGAACTCTTTCCTCAATGGTGGAGATCAATGCTTTGTGTGAAGGGTGGGAAGGAGTTGTTGAGAGCTAGAGAGAAAGTTTCTTTGGTCTCATCAGGCTCTTCAGTCTTTTTGGAGTGTTCTGGATTCTGTATTTGAGAAGGAAAATGGACAAGGCCAATCCCGCTTCATGTTGCTGAAGAGAGAAAAAGACTGAGAAAAAGCTGACATGAGACAAGCTAGCAATCTCCATCATGTTCCTATCCCCAGCTTCTTATACTAGACACTTTGGGGAATTTTCCTTTGGGTGAGATGTGGGACTTTCAAGCTGAGTAATCTTGCTGCCAATAAGAGAGCACCTTCAATCTGTGTTGTCAGGTATATATTCTCTCATATTTTTATATTGTATCTATGTATCATATCATATATACATAAATTATATTGTATTATATACACTATATTATATATTAGCATCTACAAATGTATATACACACACACACATATATATATATACATATGTACTTTAGAGATGTGCATATATATAAATATATGTGTATATATATACATACATGCTCTCTCTAATATCTGTTTTGCTATTGACTTGGATAAATACATTTTTTTTTTGCTATTTGCTATGTATGTTCATTATGTAACTAGTATTTTGTGGGAAGGAAGTCAAGCCTTGGATATAGAGTTTTGTGATCAAGAAACAGGGCTAAAAAGTTTAGCTTGAGCCTAAAAAGTATATCCCCCTGACTAATAATATTTAAGATAGATAGAATTGTAGCCCAGTAACTCCTTTCTTTAAGGAGAACGGAGTGGCCACCTGCTCTAGAGCCCTTAGAAGGGTGAGGGGAGGAGCCACTGGAGACATATCTATTCAATCAATCACTCAATCAATAAACATTTGTTAAATGTCTATTATGTGCCAGGCACTGTGCTAAGCACTGGGGATACAAAAAGAGGCAAAAGACCTCTCCTGCCCTTGAGGAACTTACAATCTAAAGGGGGAGACAACATAGAAACAAATATATACGAAACTACAGAGGAAATAATATCAGTAGGATTAATAGGAATTAATTAAAAGAGGGAAAGCACTGGAATTAAGCTAGGTGGCTCAGTGGATATAGCACTGGGCCTGGAGTCAGGAAGACCCAAGTTCAAATCCAGCCTCAGACATTTAATGGCTGTGTGACCCTGGGCAAGTCACTTAACCCTATTTCCCTCAGTTTCCTCATCTGTAAAATGAACTGGAGAAGGAAATAACAAACTACTTCAGAATCTTTGCCAAGAAAACTTCCAAATGATGTCCCGAAAAGTCAGATATGACTAAAACAACTGAACAATGAACTGGAATTAAGAAGAGTTAGGAAAAATTTTCTGTAGAAAATACCCTCTGTGAAGGGTGGGAAGGAATTGTTGAGAGCTAGAGAGAAGAGAGATCTAGTTTCTTTGGTCTCATCAGGCTCTTCAGTCTTTTTGGGGTGTTTTGGATTCTGTATTTGAGAAAGAAAATGGACAATGCCAATCCCACCTCATGTTGCTGAAGAGAGAAAAAGACTGAGAAAAAGCTGACATATTTTAATTGGTACTTAAGAAAGCCAGGGAGATCAGTAGATGGAGCAGAGGAGGGAGAGCATTCTAGGTATGGGAGAGAGTAAGAGAAAATTCCAGGAGACAAGAGATGGAGTGTCTTGTTCATGGAATAGCTAGGAGGCCAGTGTTGCTGTATCAAAGAGTATGTGGTGGGAAGTAAGGCATAAAAAAACAAAAAAAAAATAGGATGGGGCTAGGTTATAAAGGGCTTTAAATGCCTAACAGAGCATTTTGTATTTTCTCCTTGAGGTAATTGAGAGCCACAGGAATGAACTGAGTAGAGGGGCAGCATGATTAGACCTGTGGCTGAAGGGAGAATGGATTAGAGCCACACATTGGTCCCTCCCCCACGTAATATGATGGCATGAAGTAATAAATGATGAATATGTGGAATTTAGAGAACCGTGGGAAGATTTATATAAATTGTTGCAGAGTGAAATAAAACCAAGAGAACAGAATACAAGATAACTACAATAATGTAAATGCAAAAGGAGCTTGAACTCTGAGTAACGGAAAACTCATGAAGGATTTGGAGAAAAGATGGTGAACCCTATCTCTTCCCTCAAAGCAAGGAGGTAGAAGACTACTAGAACCTAGTATTGTATACGTTGTCAGGAAATGTCTCTGTGTTGGATGTTTTTGTTTGTTTTATCACAAGAGAGGGTTCAATCTGCAATGAGAAAGACTTTTATAAAGACAGGATTCAACAAAACATACATATGAAATATACATACATATACGTATATGTTACCCATGTACATATATGTTATATATATACATAAACACTAGATGTCCTCTGTGGAGCTGGCAGGATCTGTGCTCTCAATTCCGCCAGCACTAGAAAGGGGTGGAGTAACAAAAAATTCATCTCAGACTACATCCATTAAGTTGACTTGAAAGCGGACTTTCTCTTCTAATTCTTTCACCTCTCTCCTTTGGGTAAAAGGAGTAGTTTTAAGTTTTTGGAAGGAGTAGTGCCATGCCTCCAATTTTGTTGCTATTAAGTCGTTTTTCAGTCATGTCCGACTCTTTGTGACCTCACTGAGAGTTTTCTTGGTAGAAACACTAGAGTGGTTTTCCATTTCCTTCTCCAGATGAGGAAACTGAGGTAAACAGGACTAAATGACTTGGCCAGGATCACACAGCTAGGAAGTGTCTGAAGCTGGATTTGAACTCAGGATGATGTCTTCCTGACTCTAGGCTTGGCACTCTATCCATTGTGCCCCCGAGCTGCCCCATGCTTCCACTAGATTCGTTTTTCCAGGATAAATCTAAGCGAGGCTCAATTTTAAATTTTAAGATTTTTTGTAAAACGAAATTGTAGCTGATAACTGATAAGGAGGCCTTTGATCATACCAGAATAGCAGAGTTCTAGTGTCAGATCCCTTGGGGCTATCTTCCCCAACCTATATTTTGGTGTCAAGTAATGACATGCCCACAGACAAAGGAATCAAACTCATTTATAAAAAACAGAGTCAATCTTACAAACTACCGTCAACAATAGAAGGGATTTAACAGGGATATGCTGGTAAATTAACAAGCAGCTTTCCAAAAAAATGTTTGGCAGGACACTCTTTTGAGTTTAATCTACATTATTCACATTTTCCCCATCACTTTCTCAAGTGTATAATGAACAAAAAATCAAGCAAGCCCCGATTTGTAGGTTTGTTGGTTTTCAAGGTGTAAATGCTAATACTGAAAATTTAGCAATGGTTCTCACCAAGCAATTCACATCCCTGGATGGGATAGGCTGGTTTTTGTTTGTTTGTCATTTTGTTTTTAAAGCTCGCCCTAAACAGCTGGAGGGAGGAGAAAGTGGATGACTCTCAGTTGCTGCACTTCACAGCTAGGTATGTGTACGTGGGGGTGGGGACTGGAGAAAAGTCCACCACTGCTTAGTTGTGGCTGTCCCGTGTGCCTGCTGTGCACAGCGACATTGACTGCCTCAAAGAGCAGTCCACATGGTTTTTACCCCATTGAACGGTCTTTGTGCCGATTACCTATCTCTTCAGGCTTGGCCCCTGCTTCTCTCACATTGTATTGTAGCCTTTCAGCCACAGTGTTAATACTCAGATTCCCTGATGCCAAGTCTACTACCCCAAATCCACTGGGATGTTTTCTCTGTCTTCTACCTGGCAAAGTGTGAGGGCAGGGGACTACAACGCCTTGGTTAACCACGACCCAGAAGGTATCCTATTCTTGCAAAGTTATTGTTTTTGTCTTCTCTGTGATGCAGTATCTGCTTGTGTTCTCCTGATGCTTGCTTGACTCCAACCCCCTGCTCCTTCTGAACCTCTGGTTTCTACATTATTTCGGGCTCTTGTCATTTGACCCCTTTTTGACTTGGATTTCTGCTGGCCCAGTTTTGACTTATAGCTCCATCTTGACCTGTGATTTCTAAATATTCCCTGAGCATTAACCTTGATTTGCTTTGTCCCCATACCTTATTCCCTAAAATTTTCTCGACTTCCCGTTCTGAGTTTCTAACCCTGTCTCCTGGATCTACCACTGCACAGGGCTCATTGTAACAGACATGACAAAAGTGAAATTTTAGGAGGATTTTCTGGCAGGCATGTAAAATATGTTGGAGGGACAAGAGACAGGAGGCAGAGAGAAATAAGCTAGGAGATTGTTGCAATAACCCAGGCCTGGATAATGAGGGTCTGGACTGAGGTGATGGCAATAGAAATGAAATAGCAAAGCTCCCTGGTGCATTTAAAATAAGATTTGATTTATACAAACATGATTTACACACAACTATTTTGTACTCTTTAATGGTGACCACTCAGGCTTCACTCACTTTGTGTATCTCTAGGGATCAATTAAAAAAAAATAAGACTCTACCTTTCTCAAAGCTGCAGTGTTTCTCCCAGACAACCACAGAGGTCAAGGAGGACCCCTACAGGAATTAAATTCTCAGTCCATACGACGGTTTTTAGTAGAGGCTATAAATCCTTTTCAGGAAAGTACTTGTCTGCCTGAACTGCCACAGTAGTATTATGCTGTGTAAATCAGTGAGCATATATGGATTAGTCTGACTGCCCTAGTCACTGCATTTCTATTGAGATTTTTGGATGAATATTCATTATAGTTTTTCCTCTTAGTCTTGTCTCCTTGCTTTCTTTCCCTGCCTAATTTTTCTGTCCCCAACCTTTATGCAACGAGCAGTTTCTTCACTGAGTGAGGCTAGCTTCCTGTTAGCCAAGAAATTAGGACAGGAAAGACTTAATCTCTTGATAGCTCTTCATGGGGCATTGTATAATCTGTATGTCCCATCTATGCACCCTTTAGAATTTACCATAGCAATACCCTTCACTAGATTTTTTTCCCTCTTCGGGAAAAAAAAAAAAAGCAAGAGTTTTCATGATGACATGGACAACATAATCTCTCTTTTCTAGGACTGATGTTTGGGTGTGGCAGGGAGAGGCCGAGCTGCTATTTTGTCTGTGATCAAAGAAAATGTGCTATGCCATACGATAGTTCTCCCTCTTCCTTGGTTCTCTGTCCCCCTTAATCCTCTAGGCAAATGGAGCTGATAAAAAAAGAAACGAGGGATCTTGGATTGGAAGGAATCTTCTAGGCCACCTGTCCAACTTCTCATCTAGTGCAGAAATCTGGTCGAAACCTCTGACTGGTAACCTGTTGCTCTTTTGGCCTCTCTGTAGCTGAGAACAAGGAAGCTCCTTCTACCTTTGGACAGAGCCAATGGACAAGAACCAGGAATCACGTAGAAATTAGAGGTCAGGATGGAGCAGGGGGTCGGAGCCAAGCAAGCAGTTAGAAAGTTAGTTAATTTATACTGAGACAAATGTGCCTTCATATTATTTCTGCCTATTGGTCTTAGTTCTTTCCTCTGCAGTCAAGCAGGACAAGCCTATTCCCTCTGCCATATGACAGACTTCACATGTTTGAGGACAACATTAAATTAATTAAAATGATCTCTAGGCTAAATGTCTCAGTTTCCTTCACTATTTCTTAAGGCAATGACCGCTCATCTTTCAGATGCACAATTCCTCACAATTTCAGATGCCTTTTCCTCCCAATAGCCCTATGAGGCTGATAGAACTAAGAATTATTATCATCCACATTTTTGCAGAAGAGGAAATTGAGTCAAAGAAATGAGGACAACTGTCTTCAAGTATTTGAAGGGCTGTCATGCAGAAGAGAGATTAGATTTGTTCTGCTTGGCCCCCAAAGCCAGAACTAGGAGCAATGAGTAGAAAGCATAGGGGGAAAACAAGAAGAAGTGACATTAACATAGCATATACTCTGTGCAAGGCACTGTGCCAAGTGCTCTCCAAATTATTATCCCATTTGATCCTTACACTAACCTTGCGAGGTAGATGCTATTATTATCCCCATTTTATAGATTAGGAAACGGAGGCAAACAGAATTAAAGTCATTTGTCCAGGGTCACACAGCTAGTAAGTGTATAAAGCTGAATTTGAATTTAGATCTTCCTGACTCCAGGCCCAGTACTCTATCTACTGTGCCATCTAGCTGCCCCTAGACCTATTATATGTTAACATAAATAACATTTTAATGAAAATAACTATATTTTTCACTTAACAGTATTTTATTTTTTTTTCCAAATACATGTCAAGATAGTTTTCAACATTCACTTTTAGTTCTAAATTTTTCCCTCTCCCTCCTTCCCAAGACAGCAAGCAATCTGATATAGGTTATACATATATAATCATATTAATCATATTTTCACATTAGTCATGTTGTGAAAGAAGAATCAGAACAAAAGGGAAAAACCAAGAAAGAAAAAAACAAAATGAAACAAGAGAGTGAAAACAATGTGCTTCGATCTGCATTCAAACTCCATAGTTCTTTCTCTGGATGTGGATAGCATTTTTCACCATGAGTCTTTTGGAACTATCTTGGATTGTTGTATTGCTGAAAAGAGCTAAGTCTATCATAGCTGATCATCCCACAATGTTGCTGTTACTGTGTACAATGTTTTCCTGGTTCTGCTCACTTCACTCAGCATCAGTTCATGTAAGTCTTTCCAGGTTTTTCTGAAATCTGCCTGCTCATCATTTCTTATAGCACAATAATATTCCATCACAATCATATACCACAATTTATTCAACCATTCTCCAATTGATGGACATCCCCTCAATTTCCAATTCTTGGCCACCACAGAAAGAGCTGCTGTAAATATTTTTATGCATGTGGGTCCTTTTCCCTTTTTTATGATCTCTTTGGGATACAGATCTAGTAGTAGTAGTATTGCTGGATCAAAGCGTGTGCACAGTTTTATAGCCTTTTGGGTATAGTTAAAATGCAATTTAAAAAAAAA
>JAQQSZ010014137.1:0-11588 GCA_028646595.1 Phalanger gymnotis
AAATTATCAAGGAGAACTGCCCTGATATTCTAGAGCCACAGGGTAAAATAGAAATGGAAGGAATCCACAGATCGCCTCCTCAAATAGATACCAAAAAGAAATCTCTTAGGAATATTGTCGCCAAATTCCAGAGCTCCCAGGTCAAGGAGAAAATACTACAAGCATCCAGAAAGAAACAATTTGAGTATTGTGGAAACATAATCAGAATAACCCAAGATCTATCAGTTGCTACATTAAGAGATCGAAGAGCTTAGAATACAATATTCCGGAGGTCAATGGAGCTAGGATTAAAACCAAGAATCACCTACCCAGCAAAACTGAGTATCATGCTCCAAGGCAAAATATGGACTTTCAAGAAAATAGAGGACTTTCAAGCTTTCTCAGTGGAAAGACCAGAGCTGAATAGAAAATTTGACTTTCCAACACAAGAATCAAGAGAAACATGAAAAGGTAATAAAGAAAAAGAACAAGAAAAAGAAATTGCAAGGGACTTATTACAATTGAACTGTTTTGTTTACATTCCTACATGGAAAGGTGATGTGTATGATGCATGAGACCTCAATATTAGGGTAGCTGAAGGGAATATGCATGTATATATATATATATATATGTATATATATATATATATAATGTTTACATATATATCTATATGTGTGTATGTATGTATGTGCGTGTATGTATGTATATGTGTGAATATGTATATATATATATACACACACAAAGAAAGAGAGAGAGAAAGAGAGAGAGAGAGAGAGAGAGAGAGAGAACAAGAGTGGGCACAGGGTGAGTTGAAGATGAATAAGGGATGAGAGAGGAATATATTGAGAGAGGGAGATAGGGAGAGATAGCATGGGGTACATTATCTCACATAAAAGTGGCAAGAAAAAGCAGTTCTGTAGGAAGAGAAGAGAAGGCAGGTGAGGGGGAATGAGTGAATCTTGCCCTCATCAGATTTGACCTGAAGAGGGAATACGATACATACTCAATTGGGTATCTTACCCCACAGGAAAGAAGGAGGAAGAAGATAAAAAAGGGGGGATGATGGAAGGGAGGGCACATGGAGGTGGAGGTAATCAAAAACAAACACTTTTAAAAAGGGACAGGGTGAAGGGAGAAAATTCAATAAAGAGGGATAGATTAGGGAGAAGCAAAATATAGTTAGTCTTTCACAACATGAATGTTGTGTAAGGGTTATACATAATGATACACATGTGGCCCATGTTGAATTGCTTGACTTCTTAGGGAGGGTGGGTGGGAAGGGAACAGGGGAGACAATTTGGAACTCAAAGTTTTAAAAAATGGATGTTCAAAAACAATAACAAAAAAGTTTTTGCATGCAAGTAGAAAATAAGATACACAGGCAATGGGACATAGAAATTTATCTTGCCCTATAAGAAAGAAAGGGAAAGGGGGATGGGAGAGAAGTGGGGTGACAGAAGGGAGGTCTGACTGGGGAACCGGACAACCAGAATATATGACATTTTTGAGTGTGGGGGATCGTAGAATTGGGGGGAAAATTTGTAATTCAAACTCCTGTGAAAATCAACGCTGAAAGCTAAATATATTAAATTTAAAAAAAGCAGGTCAAAAGACCCTGGGCTCTTTCAGCACTCTGGTAGCATGCTTGTTGTTGGATTTGTGTTGGTCTTTCATCCCTACAACAGCTGCTAGCCTGATTGTTGAAACAGTATTTTTATTTGCATTTCTGGAATTATTAAAGTTACAAAATTTTCTCACATGAATAATTATAATTTGGATTCATAATAATACTAACACTGTAGTTAAATTGAGTTGTGAAATAATTCGGTATTTTATGTCAGAAGTCAGTGGTAATGCCACAGAAGAAAAGTGTGTGTACTTACAGATTAGATTTTTGATGGACAAATCCCTCTTCTCTATCAACTCTATCCTTTAATCTTCAGCTGACAAAATAGATAAATTAAGGACATGACAGCAGTGTTTCAGAGGGCCAAACCACAAGATTACTCTTATAAGAATTAGCCCAGTAAATTTATTACAATCTTTTAAATTCATTTGAAAACTCTGACATTACAAAGACAACTTAATCTATGTTGTTTTGATTAAGATGAAATTTATCAAGAATCTATTATATTAGTTCTTTAAAACCTTAAAATAAAAAAAGCACAAAACACTAAGTACTGCCTGGCACCAAGAAACTTATGCAATACTGCAGATGGTTGTAGATAATAATGTTTATCCATTCATATATATATATATATATATATATATATATGTACATATATATATATTTATATACACATCTTAAAAAATTATGTACTGTCTATTAGATGTTTTGGTTAAGTAATGAAGGAAACACAAAAGAACTGTAAGAAATGGCCTCTTTACTCCTCGAATTTAAAATCTACCATGACACACGTGTAAAATAATTAAGCAACATTATAAAATTATTTAAAATTTAATGTCAGACATAAAAGTTTAGCTATAGAAACCTAGGGAAAGTGAAATGTATTGTTTACCACAATAGCAGGGGTAAATTTGGACTTGAGATGGACAAAACTAGAATTTCAAAAACAAGAATGGCTCTTATAATGAAATAAATATTACAAATGTTTCAAAGCTGTATATGGGGTACTTTCAGTGCATTAGAGGAAGTGCAGTGAAGAGCTTGTTGAAAAGAAGAGTTCATACATTGTTCAATTCATATATAGGTAGCTATAGATATATGTTTGTATATGTGTATATATATAGAGGACCAATAATATATATATATACATACATACATATATATATACATATACAAATATATATATACATATATGTGTGTGTATGGGTGTATGTGTGTATATACATATATATTTGTAATATACAATCATCTTTTTACTTTCTTATTTATATATGCAATTATAGTGTGCTCCCTGTTACTTCTAAGCATAAATATGAATCCTTCTTTTAGCTTTTAATCCCCTTTACAGCCTCACCCCAACATGTCTTTTCAGACTCCTTGTATACCACTCCCTCTACCCAGAAGAAAAAATTCCTCAATCACAGTGGCCTATTTTTGTTCCTCAGATATGTTGTTTCACTATCTCTCATCTCTATGCCTGTACAATGGCAATTCTTCATGCTTGGAATGCACTGTCTCCTCACCTCTATCTCACAAAATACCTCATTTCCTGCAAAACAGAGCTCAGGTACCATCTTCTCTATGAAGAATATCTTGATCCCTTCGACTTCTAGCACTCTCCTCAAACTGCTAGATATAGGTATAGATAGATAAATAGACAGACAGATAGCTAAATAGGGAGAGAGAGATATATATGAACGTATACACCCATATTTGAGTTACTTTTCAATTGTGTGCAACTCTTTTTGACCCCATTTGGTATATTCTTGGCAATAATATATGAATATGAAATATCAGAGAAGGTGTTTGAAGATGAAAATTCATCAGAACCGTTGGGATTAAAAAATCCCAAAGTCCAGAGAATTAGTTCTTGATTATTTTAGCCCTAAAAGCAAATTATTTCAAACTTGGAGGCGTGAAATACTTAATGAATTAGTAAGTAGAGTTAGAATGAACATTAAAGAAAAAAAAATAAGTTTCTGCTCATGACCTCAGGAACTTTTACAATTCAATGGACAGGAAAAATATACTAAGATTTTCTTATTGTTTGAAGACTTAGAACCAGTGAGGGCTTTTGATAAATGGATCTTTTACCAATTCTCTGAATGATAAATAGAAAAAAAAAACCTATGAAATTAAAATTTTCAAACAAAAAATCAAGTTACCAATAGGCATAAGAAAAAAATATTCCAAATCACTAATAATTTGAGAGATTAAAATTAAAGCAACCAAAATTTTTCACTTCATACCCAACAGACTGACAAAGTTAACAAAAAATGGTAAATGATGGAGAGACTGCAAGGAAACAGTACATTTATGCATTGTTGGTAGAACTGTGAACTGATCTAACCTGTCAGCAAAACAATTGGTAACTCTGCTCCAAAAGTTACTGAACCATAAATACCTTTTGACTCAGTGATGACTCCAATAGGTCTATAAATATAAGAGCTCAAATAAAAAAGGAAAGCATTTATATGTGCCAACATATTAATATAAGCTCTTTTATAGTGGTAAGGTATTGGAAATTAAAGAGATACCAATTGACTGGAGAATGGCAAAACAAATTATACCATATGAATGTGATGAAATTGTAGTATACCGTAAGAAATGCTTAAAGAAATGGTTTCAGAGAAATCTAGGAAGACTTTTACAACTGCTGTAAAATGAATTGAGCAGAACCAGGAGAACAATTATCAGGGAAACAACTGTATGAAGCCAAAAAACCACAAAGGAAAGACAAGAAATATGATTGACTTGATAGACACCTACTATACCAGTACTAGATACCCCTTCATAAAATATTGCTTTGAGTTAATCATAAATACACACACACACACACACACACACACACACACACACGCACACAGAAACATACACAAATTCCAGAGGACCAATAAAGAATCATCATATTCACCTTTTCACAGACAGGTATTGAACTCAAAATTCACAATGAAATATATTTTTGCCCATAGCCAACATGAGAAATTCTTTGAGGCACAAGTACAGTTTGCAAGTTGATTTATTCCTGGAGCAGAGCCAAAATGGCCAAGTAAAAGCATGAACTTGTTTGAGCTCTCCCCTGAAGCCCTCCAAATATGTATAAAAATGACTCTAAACAAATTCCAGAGCTACAGAATCTACAAAAGACAGAATGAAAGAAATCTCCAGCCCCAGACAAACTGGAAGGTGGACAGGAGAGGTCTATCCCATGGGGCTGGGAGCAGAGCACAGTCCAGCATGGTCCACGCTGGCAGACTGGGTTGGAGCAGGCGACAGGTCACTAAATAACTGGCAGGTGTGGCAGTTTCCAGACTTCTCAACCCAAAAATGCCAAAGACAAAGTAGAAAGTCAGTGGGAAAAATCTGTCAGGACTGGGTGAGAGAAGAGCACTGTTTGACCCCAGCCCTAGGGCAGCAGAGGTGGTGGCTGCAATGAAATTGTTGGCTGGAGCAGTAGTAGCTGTGATAGCTGGCTGGAGCTCCAGAGCAGCTGATCAGAGGGAGGACTGCAAGAATCTCTTTTCTGGGCCTGAGCCAAGATTCTCTTGCTTTGCCTTGCTTGGGTTTGGGTCACAGTCTAGGGTGGTGGTCCTGGGGTGAGAAGGAGTGCCAGCATGGCAGAGCTTGTGGTGGTTGTGGAGAGAGAATCTTCCACACAGTTCCAGGGCAGAAAAGAGTGCTTGAGGTCACTCACAGTCCAGAGTGCAGGTCAAGAGAGGAGTAAAACACCTCTCCTTGGATCATACCACCTTAGAAGAACTGAAAATTTACAGGTGCCTAGAAGTATTTCTGAAAACAGCTGCACAAAACCCCCAAAGCTTGGGACAGAGCACTCACCACTCTGGAAGCAAAGTCCTACCCTGACAAAGAGCTCAAAAGTCAAGTAATTGGAATTGGCCTGGAAAATAAGCAAACAGTGGAAAAAATAGACTATAGAATATTACTCTGATGATAAAGAAGATCAAAACAAGCAACCAGAAGAAGACAACAAAGTCAAAGCTCCTACATCCAAAGCCTCCAAGAAAAATATGAATTGATCATGGGCCATGGAAGACCTCAAAAAAAATTTGAAAATCAAGTAAGAGAAATAAAGGAGAAATTGGGAAGAGAATGAGAGTGGTGCAAGAATACCATGAAAAACAAGTCATCAGCTTGCTCAAGGAGACCCCAAAAATACTGAAGGAAATAACACCTTAAAATAGACTAACCCAAATGTCAAAAGAGGTTCAAAAAGCCAATGAGGAGAAGAATGCCTTAAAAAGCAAAGTTAGTCAAATGGAAAGGGCGGTCCAGAAGCTCATTTAAGAAAATAATTCCTTAAAAATTAGATTGGAGCAAATGGAAGCTAACGACTTCATGAGAAATTAAGAAATTATAAAACAGAACCAAAAGAATTAAAAAAAATAGAAGACAATGTGAAATATCTCATTGGAAAAACCATTGACCTGGAAAATAGATATAGGAGAGATCATTTAAAAATTATTGCTCTACCTGAAAGCCATGATCTAAAAAAGACCTAAGACTTCATCTTTCAAGAAATTATCAAGAAAAAGTGCCCTGATATTCTAGAACTAGAGGGTAAAATAGAAATTGAAAGAATCCACCAACTGCCTCCTGAAAAAAGATCCCAAAAGGCTAACTCCTAGGAATATTGTAGCCAAATCTCAGAGTTCCCAGATCAAGGAGAATATGTTGCAAGCCACGAGAAAGAAAAGATTCAAGTATTGTGGGCACGCAATCAGGATAACACAAGATCTAGCAGCTTCTACATTAAGGGATGGGAGAGTTTGGAATATGATATTCTGGAGGTCAAAGGAAGTAGGATTAAAACCAAGAATCACCTACCCAGCAAAACCTAATATAATAGATCAGGGGGCTAAGTGGACATTCGATGAAATAGAGTTTTTCAAGCATTCTTGATGAAAAGACCAGAGCTGAACAGAAAATCTGACTTTCAAATACAAGAATCAAAAGAAGCATGAAAAGGTAAACAGGAAAGAAAAAGCACAAGTGACTTACAAAAGTTGAACTGTTTATATCCTTGTATGAAAAGATGATAATTGTAACTCATGAGAACTTTCTCCATATTAGGGCAGTTGAAGAGAATATACATACACACACACACACATATATACATATATACATACATAAACACATGCATATATACACATTCATAAGCATATACACATACATGTACACATGCACATAATACATGCATCCACTGACATATGCATATGCATACACATACATACAATACACATATAAATACATATATACACATACATGTATATAAACATACATATACACATATTCATGAATATACATACCCATATACATATGTATACATACATATATACATGTATATGCACATATACACACCTACCCATATATGTATACATGCATGTATACATATATACACACATATCCGTGTACATGCATACATACATACATACACACATACATACACAGAGTGGGTACAGGGTTCATTGAATATGAGGAGATCACTAAAAAATAAAATTAAAGGGTAAGACAGGAATATATTCCTGGAAGGAGAAAGTGATAAATAGAATGGGGTAAATTATCTCAATAAGAGAGGCAAGAGAAAGCTGTTACAATGGAAGGGAAGAGGGGGGAGGAAAGGAAATGAATGAACCTTACTCTCATTGGATTTGGATTAAGGAGGGAATAACAGACACTCGATAGGGTATCTTACCCTATGGGAAAGAAGGTAGAAAAGAATAAGAGGGGGGTGATAAAAAGGAGGGCAGATTGGGGTTCGTCAGAAGCAAATGCTTTTGAAAACAGACAGAGTTAAAGTAGAAAATAGAATAAATATGAGGTGGGATAGAAAAGAGGGACACATAGTTAGTCTTTTACAACATGACTATTATGGGAGTGTTTTGCATAACTACACATTTATAATGTAGATTGAATTGCTTGCCTTCTCAATGATGGTGGGTGCAGAGTGAAGAAGGGAGAAAGTCTGGAACTCAAAGTTTTAAAAACAAATGTTAAAAATTGTTTTTACATACAACTTGGAAATAAGATATACAGGCAAAGGGGTATAGAAATCAATCTTGCCCTACAAGAAAGTAAGAGAGAAGGGGAAAAAAGCAAGGATGGGGTAATGGAAGGGAGCACAGGCTAGGGGAAGGGGTAAACAGAATACATCCCATCTTGTGGTAGGTGGGAGGAGAGAGATGGGGAGACAATTTGTAACTCAAAATATTGTAGAAATTAATGTTGAAAACTAAAAACAAATAAATTTGTTAAAATGTAAAAAAAAAAGTTGAACTGAAAAAAATTGATTTGTTCCTAAAAAGAAGCATCCCTAAAAATTCTGTAGATAAATATAAATATCTAAATGTGTAACATCCCACAATATTTGTGTTATTAGTTATTCATCTATTTTAGTTATTTTTCACTCATTGTTTGTTTGTGCGAGTGTGTGTGTGTGTGAGTGTGTGTGTTTGTGTATGTGTGTGTGTGTATGTGCATGCACAAATATTTGGGAAAGACTTGAAAAGGAAAGTTTGGTTAAAATTTCCCTTCTATGGTGGAAAATATACTCCAAAATTACCTACAATAAAGAATTTTACTTATCCAAAAGAAATCATAGGGCAAAAGGTGGTATATTTTATCTTCTGTTGAGATTGATACCATAGGAAATTATCTAACTTGATTCCTGATAATTAAAACTATTTATCCTTCGTTATTGTCAAAGAAATATTTTTCATATTCCAGGGAATAGAAAAATGTTTGAGACAGAATTGTATATACTTTTCTTCCCTCCTTTTTTGACCAAACTGCCTAAATAACAAATGAAGAGAAAAGCATAGCAAAAGAATGGCAAAGTAAGCCTGGTCTTCCAACTGTCTGCCAAAGGGAACTATTGTAATCAACAAAAAGTGTTCAATCATCTCAGTTCTAACTTGGGCAAGCTACTTAGCCTCTCTTTGACTCCCTGTAAAATAAGGAGATGGACTAGATACACCTTAGGTCCTTGTTCTTAATCTATGATCTTATGATTCCCCATGATAGCAATTAATGATCAATAATCTTGACCAAATTTCAGTCTTCAAATATCTTGCTCTGTGATCCTCAACATGTCATAACAACTCAGAGCTTTAGTTTCCTCACCTGCAAATTAAAGATAAAAGCACTTTTACCACCCATTTCACAATATTGTTATCAAGGAAGAACTTTTTAAATCTTAAAGCACTATAAAATGTCAAGCTTAGAACAAAAATTTTGGACCCCAGCAATATGCATGAAGAAAATTAAGGTAAAGGGATACATGAAATTCATCTTACTTTAATAAGACATCTTGGGAACCAAATTTCCGTTATTCATTCAGTATTCACTAACAGAATAAAAGAAAGTTTTCACATTTCAGGATATAATGAATACATTCCAAAACAATAAACTCTAGCCTATTTAATAGCTCAGTAATTCTTAGAGCTTTTCTGTGAGTAAAATGCCCACTTCATTACATCTCTTCTCCATCCCCCATAAAAGCAACAATTTGAAACATTAAAAAGTTAGACAATGCTCAATTCTCCACAAAGGAAAAAACCTACCATTAAATATCTAGACACTTTATAAGTACGATCATCATCTTTCAAATGCTAAGCATTAAGTTCTTTTTAAGTTCTGATTTAGAAAAAAAAGAAATATACACAGGACTCTAGAAGTATAAATCTAAATGAAATAATTAGTCAGAACCATTCATTATCTTCCCAAGCAAAAGATATTGCACCACTGATCCTGAACCGCAAATGACTACCTTTTCACAGACCCTTCTTTATCCCTCAAATGTCCTCCATGCTCCAATAACTCTTGAATCACCAACTGAAATCTTTCTCATCCTTCAAAGTACCACTGAAATGGCATTTCTTCCACAAGACTTTTCCAAGTGCTATCCTCATAGTGCTCTGTCTCGTTTATGTACTCTCCTTATATTATTTTCTATTAGTATTGTTTTTGTAAATTTGTCATATAGGTGGGGACCATGCCTTATTTAATTTTTGGATTATCACAATAGCTATCACAAAACTCTACACAAAGCAGATGCTTAATATTTCTTGAATTAAATCGAATAAGGAATCTCATAATTTTTCAGACTGGGTAGCAGAATGATGTATATTTGCAAGATGTTAAAAAATGAAGTTTGGATTTTTTAAAGAGATTCCTATGCTTGACCCTGAACTTATTAAAATTAACTTTAACCACTTCATTTACTCAGCATACTAATTATGATGGTTTTGCCACACATGTAAGATTATAGTAGGATTTTGTATGATCTAAAGTGGAAACAAGGCCCAGTGGATAAAGGGGCATCCTTTCATTTGAGTCAGGACAATTTATGTTTAACACTTGTCTCTAACACTTGCTACATGATGTTTCAACAACCCAGCTAGCAGCTGCTGTGGGGGGTATAAAACTAACAACAACCAGCTCACAGAATGCTGCAAGCTCAGGTTCGTTTGATCTGCTTTACTAAGGAAAGCAATGTTAAGGGGTTTTAACAATCTCGATTTAGTCCAGCATACAAATATCATTCACTTAGTTTGGGGGAAAAAGCCAGCACCCTGAACTTCAGAGAAAATACAAATTACAAACACCAACAGATCAAATGCAATTCATAGATACCAAGAGAACCATCAACATCTGAGTTCAGCTGAAGGCCCTTACAGCGGCTTCCCAGAGTCCTGTGCCTCCAGGAGTTAGAGCCTTAATCAAATACCTCTGTTCTCCCTTTTCATACAGTTTAAGACATCATCAAATGTCATCTGAGTGACCAGAACTTAGGCTCTTATGACTGGCTCTGTTGTTAGCACCTCTCTTCTTTGGCCCCACCTGGACCACCACCTTAGTTACTAATTCACACACACATAGGCTTAGCAACTAATAGACAGGGGTTTGGGGCTGGGGCTTAGCACCTAGTAAGACTCAATCAAAGACACTGAATTAATCAAAGGAAACAAAGGCCAAACTCTTCAAGGATCCCCAATACACATGACCATGTCATTTAGTATCTTAGCGTGCCATAAATTAAATAATACTGCAAATTCTAGAATACTGGACCATGAATACTAGGAATAAGGTTTATGAAATTAAGCAAATAAATAAAATA
The DNA here is from genome assembly GCA_028646595.1 of Phalanger gymnotis. Taxonomy (NCBI): domain Eukaryota; kingdom Metazoa; phylum Chordata; class Mammalia; order Diprotodontia; family Phalangeridae; genus Phalanger; species Phalanger gymnotis. The sequence continues at coordinate 10,743 of JAQQSZ010014137.1, forward strand.
TCCTAACAAGAAAAAAATAAAGGTCCTTTAAGTCCAAACTCAGAGAATAATAAAATCTCAAAGTTACAAAGGACTTTAGTGGTGATATAGTCCAAATTATGACTGAGCATAGTCTCTGGGTAAGGTCTAGCCCTCACGGAGCTGGGAGCAGAGGGGAGAGGAGCTGAGAGGAGCAGAGCCCAGCATGGGTGGCGTGGACCTACCAGATGGGGGCCAGGCGGAGCATGTCCTAACACCCCGAATCAATGAGCTGCGACAGTTACCAGACTTCTCAACCCACAAACATCAAGGACAATAGAGTAGGTTACTGGGAGAAGCTGCTGGGGACAGGGATAGAGTTTGGGGTTCAGCCACCACCCCAGGGGCAGTTGAGGTGGGGCGGCTTTAGAACTACATATGCAGTTGCTTCTGGCCCCAGGCCCACCTGTGGGAGGAATTAAGTGGTGGATCAGAACAGGACTGCAGAGCCTGCTGGAGATCTAAGTCTCATCTGGGTTGGGGGTTCTTGGGGAAGGAAGAGTGCTGGTGTGACAGAGCTGGTGCATCCCCCCAGGCTTGGAACATAGAACGCTTTAGTCTACAAGGAGTCATACCCTGCTGAAAAAACTCAAGGGTTAAGTGAGTTGGCTGGGAACATGGCTTGGCAGCAAAAATGCACCCAGACACAGTCTCAGACTCTGGAATCCTTCACTGGTGACAAAGAAGACCAAAACATACAGCCAGAAGAAGTCAACAAATTCAAAGAGCCTACAACAAAAGCCTCCAAGAGGGACATGAACTCGTCTCGGGCCATGGAAGAGCTCAAAAAGGAATTGGAAAAGCAAGCTAGAGAAGTAGAGGAAAAAT
>JAQQSZ010014138.1:0-11588 GCA_028646595.1 Phalanger gymnotis
CACGCTTGGGCAGATGCACTGCCTCACCAGCACTCCTCCTTCCCCAAGAACCCCCTACTAGGACTGGGCTTAAATCTTCAGCAGGCTGTTCACTCCTACTCTGATCAGCCACTTAATTCCTCCCACCAGGTGGGCCTGGGGCCAGAAGCAACTGCAGCCTTTGTTCTAAAGTTGCCCCACCTCTGCTGCCCCAGGGGTGGTAGCTGAACCAAACTCAGTCCTGCAGCTTTTGCCACTAACCTTCTCTGATGTCTTTGCTCTTTGTGGGTTGAGAGGTCTGGTGGATGCCACAGCTCAGTAATTCAGGATGCCAGGGCACTCTCTGCTTGTCTTCTTGTCTGGTAGGTCTGCGTCTGGTCTGTTTGCGCCGTGCGCGTTGGGCTCAGCTCCACTCCCCTCGGCTGGGGGCTGGGAGGTCCGTGTGGGACAGACCTTACCCAGAGACCATCCAGGCTGTCCTGGGCTGGAGCCCTACTTCCCTCTGCCACTTTGTGGGTTCTGCAGCTCTAGAATTGGTTCAGAGCCATTTTTTATAGGTTTTTGGAGGGACTTGGTGGGGAGCTCACGCCAGTCACTGCTTCCCAGCCGCCACCTTGGCTCTGCCCCCCCTAGATATCATCTTTCAAGAAATTATCGAGGAGAACTGCACTGATATTCTAGAGCCAGAGGGTAAAATAGAAATTGAAAGAATCCAGCAATAGCCTCCTGACAAAGATCCCCAAAAGAAATCTCCTAGGAATATTGTCACCAAATTTCAGAGCTCCCAGATAAAGGAGAAAATACTACAAGCAGCCAGAAAGAAACAATTTGAGTGTTGTGGAAACACAATCAGGATAACACAAGATCTAGCAGCTTCTAATTAAGGGATGGAAGGGCTTGGGATATGATATTCCAGAGGTCAATGGAGCTAAGATTAAAACCAAGAATCACCTACCCAGCAAAACTGAGTATAATGCTCCAAGGCAAAATATGGATTTTCAATAAAACAGAGGACTTTCAAGCTTTCTCAGTGAAAACACCAGAGCTGAATAGAAGATTTGACTTTCAAACACAAGAATCAAGAGAAGCATGAAAAGTTAACCAAGAAAGAGAAATCATAAGGGTCTTACTAAAGTTGAATTGTTTTGTTTACATTACTCAATGGAAAGATGATGTGTGTAATTCATGAGATGTTTCTCAGTATTAGGGTAGCTGAAGAGAAAATACATGTATAGAGTGAAAGAGGGCACAGAATGAGTTCAATATGAAGAGATGATATCTAAAGCAATAAAATCAAATTAAAGGATGAGAGAGGAATATATTGAGAGAAGGAGAAAGGGAGAGATAGTATGGGGTAAATTATCTCACATAAAAGTGGCAAGAAAAAGCAGTTCTGTAGAAAAGGAAGAGGAGGCAGGTGAGGGGGAATGAGTGAATCTTGCTGTCATTGGATTTGAACTGAGGAGGAAATAACTGAGGAGGAGAAAAAGAAAGAGGAAGGAGATTAAAAAAAGGGGAGACAATAGAAAAGAGGGCAGATATGGGGAGCAGGTAATCAAAAGCAAACACTTTTGAAAAGGGACAGGGTCAAGGGAGCAAAATATAGTTAGTCTTTCACAACATGAGTATTGTGGAAGGGTTTTACATAATGATACACATGTGGGCTATGTTGAATTGCTTTCCTTCTTAGGGAGGGTGGGGGGGGGGAAGAGGGGAGAGAATTTGGAAATCAAAATCTTAAAAACAGATGTTCAAAAAAAAGTTTTGCATGGAACTAGGAAATAAGATATACAGGCAATGGGGCATAGAAATCTACCTTACCCTACAAGAAAGTAATTGAAAAGTGGATGGGGGTCAGTGGGGTGAAAGAAGGAAGGGTTGACTGGAGAACGGGGCAATCAGAATATATGCCATCTTGGAGTGGGGGGAGGGTAGAAATGGGGAGAAAATTTGTAATTCAAAGTCTTGTGAAAATCAATGTTGAAAACTAAAAATATTAAGTAAATTAATTAATTAAATAAAAATTTATAAAGAGCTTAAAAAAATAAAAATAAGTAGGTGCTTATCAACTGGAGAATGGCAGATTAAGTTATGGTATATGATTGAAATTGAGTATTACTTTATCATAAGATATGATGAATATTATTAATTCATAGATACCTAGGAATCTTTCTATTAACTATTGCAGTGAGAGGCGCAGAACCTGGAGAACAGTTTGCACAATAATCTCATAATAATTAGAAACAAAACAATTTTGAAAGAGTTCAAAGTCTGATCCGTGAGGTGATGAAATCATACCTCAGAAGCATTTCTCCTACCTCTTGGAAGAGTGCTTATAAAGTACAATTACAAACAGACCAATAGATAGATAGATATAAAATTCTCTCATTATATATGATATTCAAATGCTTATTTGTTTAGCTTAAAATGTTTATTGGTTACAAAGTAGAATTCTATGGATGGAATAATTATAGAGGTAGAAATAAAAGAAAAGAAAGAAGAATGTCAGACACATACACACAAGAGAACAGAAGGAATTTCAAAAGCGTGACAGCTCTGGCATTCAAAGAGAAGTGTTGCGAATGGGTAAGAATACAGCGTGTTCAGAAAAGTTAATAATAGAATAGTCACGAAATAAATTCAACATGATTAGAAAGAGCCATCGATTTGGGGGGGAGGTGGCATAAGAAAGGTTCTTGAATATAGTGGCACTTGAACCTATCCTTTTGGAGAGGATCCAAGAGGAAAAGGTGAGGTAGGTGAGCATTCTAGACTTTGAGAGAGCCCCTGTAAAGATGTCATAAGGATAGTTAAGATATCATGTGTTGGGAAAAGCGAGTAAATCAGAGGTTTGGCTAAATTATAGGGTTCAACAAGGAGAATACTATAGCAAATAGTTTATTCAGAATAACCAGCCTGAAAAGGTAAGGGAGATGTATAACAGGATTCGTTACCTTTTGGGGGCATGCAAGTTATGGGCAATCTGGTGAAGCCTATGAACTCCTCAGAATGATGTTTTTCAATGAATAAAATAAAATACAGAACATTACAAAGGAAACCAATTACATTGAAATGTAGGTACCAAAATGTTAAAACAACAAACAAGTCAACAAATTAGTTCCTAGATCCCAGGTGAAAGACTGATCTAGATTATGAGAAGTTTAAATGCCGAAATGAAAGATTAATAAAAGTTTGTTAATTGAATTATTTACTGGGTATAAAGGAGAGCCACTATGACTTTAGTTGTTGTTGCTTTGTTGTTTGGTTTGGTTTTGTTTTTAGGCAGAAGAGTGACATGGTTATATCTCTGCTCTAGGAATACAAATTTGGCAGCTTTGAGGAGATAGATTTGAGATTGCAGCAACTGGATGCTAAGCAACTGAGGGCTGATGAAAGAGAAGTGACTGGTACAAAGTCACCAAAGTAATAAGTGGCAGAGCTGGGATTTGAACCAAATATCAACATAGCACTCATTCCCCTGAGCCATGGTGTCTGAGTAGTTTGCAGACACATCATCAGTAATGTGCACATACTTCCACATTTAATAAGGATGTGCTTTGATGGTGAACATAAGCTGCACACGTGAAAACTCCTCCAGGAGAAGTCCAAGTTGTCCAACAGACACTAACACAGTCACTAAAAATAACTCATTGAACACTCTGAATGCGGCAGCATTGACATTTGATGGTTCAGTATTAACAATATGTTACTTTTCAGTGCTGATTGAAATTATATTATTGCTTCTGTTTGTATTATGTGTTTATTAATTTTAAGACAACATAAAACATTGATTTGGGGTAGATTAATTCTAAAGATAATATTTTAAATATATAATACTGAATTCAGTAATAACCGTGTTAATTGAAGCAAATATTGACTATTTTGTGAAATTTAGTGCAGCAGTTCTATTCCATATCCTATTAACAGAGAATCCTGGCACATATAGTTTTCGTAAATTACTTCCCTTCTCTCTAATACTGTTTCTTTCTAGAACTCTGGCAGGTATGGTGTGTGATAATATAGTCAATGAAAAGCGTGCAGACTCTCTGGTGTGGCTGAAGGGTGCTAGATTGACAGCCATCAGGGTAACTGGGAGAGACACCCTGTCCTGGCTTTATAAACTAATGCTAGCTTTTTAACTTGGGGGAAAAGACTGCTGTCTGAGGAGTGCACTCTGAAGTCTTATTTATAACTGCCCAAAGTGACAGGAAACTGTTTGTGTTTTTGTGTGTGTGTGTGTGTGTGTGTGTGTGTGTGTGTGTGAGAGAGAGAGAGAGAGAGAGAGAGAGAGAGAGAGAGAGAAATGGACAGAAGATACACAGAGACAAAGTCAGAGAGAAAAAGAGAGATACAGTGCCAGACACCGAGACAGAAAAACAGACACAGAGCTAGCAACAGCCCTTCTGCTACATAAAATTTAGCAGCCGTTAAACAAATAATTGCTTTATTTGGAAGCTTGTTCTAATTAAACATTAGTCACACACTCTCCCTTGCCCCCTGCTTCCTGCATTAAAAATCACCATCCTAAAAAGCTTACTTTATGCATTCCATAATTACAAAAAAAGTTCCCACAAGTATGCAGTGGTGGTGGTGGTAGGGTAAGGGAGGAGTTAATGCATGCGCATGTGTATAATATGTATACATGCATGCATAGCTATGTGAATGTATGTTCACAACCTCTTTTCGAGAATATTCCAAAAAACACTATAAGCAATGGTAAAGAATACGGGTGATGTTGGAGAGGAGAAGAGGGAGGAAGGAAAACAATAGGTACAAATTTCTCCCTGTTTCCTCAGGCACCCACAGCAGCTGCTTAATGACACATGTATCATTATATCCTAGAGTAGTTGGAGGGCACACACAGACTTGATTACACTACAGACAATTGTTTCACAATAATTCTGGGCCATTTTTCATTAGCTGTCTCCCCTCCCAGCAAAACAAGGGGTAATTTTTTTTAAAAGGAAAAAAAACCACAAAGAAAACAAAACAAAGCACCCTTATACCTCTGGAAGGTTGTCCAGCAGTTAACGATTTTTAATAATTCATCAAGTGGAACATCTTAGACTAAATGCTAAATTTCCAACAATAACAATGAAAGATGAATGAGCAGAGCTCAGCTTAACTTGCTCTGTGAAAAACAAAAGGGGTAAATAAAAGGGATTGTGTACTCACTTTCCAAGATTTGTTTGTGCATTTTTTATTGCCCCGCTCCTGTCTGACAGGTACTGTCATTCAGTCTGTAGAGTAAGAACAGTTTGTTTGAGGGCAAATTGATTTAGTAACTGATTTAGTAATTTGCTTTAAAAAGCAAGAAAAGTGTCTTAGAAGCCTTTAGTCACATGCCGACAATTGCTAACAAGCATCATATGAAGTCTTCTTTTTCTTAAAAGAAAGACAGGAGATTTGAATCCATATGTGTGTCATGGTGAGGGCAACATTAGGTAAATGGGGTCACAGCCTTTCCCAATGAAAAGCTCAATACTTCTATTCTGAATATTAATAATGTTGAGGAGGATTGCCAGCAATTTACAGTACTTTAATGTTGGCAAAGTTCTTTACATACAATATGTTGTTAACAACAGCAACAGCATTGATACCAACACCACCACCATTAACAGCAAGTATTTAGTGTTTTAAGGTTTGTGAAGTGATTTATATATGTTATCTCATTTGATCCTAAAAAAACAATTCTGTTAGTTATAGGCTATTTTTATCCTCATTTAACAGCTAAGATTGATAGAGGTTGAGTGACTTGCCCAGGGTCACACAGCTAGCTCTTGTTTAATCATGATTCGGACTCAGGACACAGCGTGTCTAAGTCTAGCCCTCTATCAATTGTTATCAAAAGAAGTTTCTAACCCAGATTCTCTGACTCTAGATAGAGTTAGGGGGTATTCTTTTGACTATATCATGCTTGCGTCTCTTTTCAGCACAAATATGGGACAGAATAGTCTGGGTTTTACTTCACCACTCTAAACCATCTGGGCTGTACTAACTCAATTCTGGAACATTTTTTAAAAGTGTTTACCATTTTCTAGGCACTTTACTACTTATAATGGCTACAAAGAAAAAAATGCAATTATTCTTGCTGTCACAGAACTTACATTTCAATGATCTCAAAGATCGTGAGTTTGTGATATCTTTTCTTCATCTCAGCGTTTAAAGGTCTTTGGCCCATGGTACCTCGTATACTTTATCTTCTCACATCTTTCTTTCTGTTTGGATATGGTTGTTCACAATCATTTTATCTCCATAGAGGATACTCATTCTCATTTCTGTATTTTTTTTTACTTTTCTTCCACATGGGAATTTCTAGACGCATTATTGCAAGTTAGGTTGACTCAATGACCCATCATTCCCAGACCTTCTGGTCAATCAGTGTTGGGGGGATGCCTTACCCAGTCTGCAGTCTTACCTATTATTCCTGTCGTGGTAAGTCTTCCCCTTATATATTTGTACCTGGAAATTGTCACATCCCTGCTACCTTGGAGAGGAAATGAGACACAATGTCCCATGCCCTTTTGCTGACGTGAACATCTTTGAATTGTCTTTATCTCATTCTGAAAGTTATCAATAAAAGCTGGCTTTATGTTGAAGGCATTTCTGATCCCCAGTGATAAGCCCATCAACATGTTGCTAAATAGATGTACTTTTAATAAACTCTTTTAATTTTCTTTGTCCTGAGTTTTGCCTCCTTAATTAGGGAGAAAGCCTGAACAAAGAATTTTCCTTTTAACATCATCCTGCATTGGTTCAAATCATTCCCTTCCTTCAAAGAGTATTGGAAGTGTCAATCATCTTCCTTGCGTCTTTTCCTATCTCTCATTTTCATGACCTCCCATAATACTATTGGTACTATCTACAGATGGGCTCAGAGGATCATTGATGTCAAGTGAGAGGGACATTACAGTGCATCTACTCCAATTCCCTCAGTGTTTAGATAAATAGATAAGAAAGTAAATGACAGGCACAGAGTCACAGAAGTAGCAAGTGGCTGAGTCAGGATCCAAATTCAGGATCTCTAACTACAAATCCATGTTTCTTTTCAATCCATCAAGGTCTCTCTTTGATGACATTATTTCATGTATTTCTCTCTTGTATAAAAGAAGAATGAGATGAACGAGTTAATGCTTAAAATAATAGGTTCTATTACTTGATAAGTTTAAAGTGAGGTTATCGTGTAGTTTGTCTAGATCTACTCCAGGGATTATAGAGGGGGAGGCAAGGACAAAAAGGAAAGGGTCCTAGGGCAGTCTGTTACTATTGGGGCTAATGATTCCAAAATAAAACAAGGAAAGAAAAGAGAAGAAATATAAACATAGATGTCATTAGAAGGCCTTGGACACAATTGGAAGAAGTTGTAAGATTGCTCCCTGGACCTAGTTATAGCAAACTCTTGTGAGGACTCCTCGATAGTCCTTTAGGGCAGCTCTGGGATCATTATCAATCCAAGTTGTTAATAAAGATGAACAAAGACACACTGAGGCCAATCCTCCTACTTACCCATCTTAACTGGGGGTCTAAAGTCCTCTCTGATCTGAGTTAGATTGAATCCCATTTCCCTTTTCCCATGTCAGGCTGCTGGCAGTATACCTTCTACATGGCCATCCTGGAGTAGAGATGAAGTTGGGAAAGAAAGCAAGGCTTTCTCAGACCAAAGACTCAGTTTCCCATCACATAGTGGGCTTTTTCCCTAATTCCTTCACGCATTTTTGGGAATTGGAGCAGTGTCAGATATTTTCTGTGTGCCTGGCATGTACATAGTAGATTCTCAGCAAATCTGGATTGAATTGATAAGCTTTCTTCATAATTTTCTTAACTCCTCCAATATACAACATTTGGATATATGTATGCATATTTTTCTTTGCCATGATATAGGGATATGATGCAATTAATTAGTTATTAGAGATTTAGACCATAAGGTCTTGAAGATTTTTCAATCCTCTTGAGTCTTGTTATTAATGCCATGAGGTGGCTAGGTAGTACAGTAGATAGAATGGTAGGCCTAAACTCAGGAAGATCTGAGTTCAAATCTAGCCTCATACACTTACGTTGGGACCCTGGGCAAGTCATTTAACTTTTGCCTGCTTCAGTTTGTTCAAGTGTGAAAGGGAGATAATAATAACATTTACCTGACAGGGTTGTTGTGAAAACCAAATGAGAGAAGAGCTTTGGATAGTGCCTGGCACACTGTAGGGGCTTAAGTGATACTCGTTACCATCTTTTTCCTTTGCACCTCCTTCTTGCTCCCTGGTGCTGGGTCTGGAGTCAGGAAGACTCATCTTCCTGAGCTCAAATCTGGCCTCAGACACTTACTAGCTGTGTGACTTGAGGCAAGTCATTTAACCTGTTTGCCTCAGTATCCACATCTGTAAAATGCGCTGGAGAAGAAAAAGACAAACCACTACAATATCTTTCCCAAGAAAACCCCAAACAGGGTCACAAAGAGTCAGATGTTACTGAAAAGTGACTGAACAATAAATTTCTATATTCCATGAGCTAAAAAAAAAAACCTTTTCACCAAGCATCACTATCATAACAAAATGGCTATTGCTATAAATAAAGCCTTAATGACATAATGAAAAAGAAACAAGATTGGAAGTAAGATTTGAAAGCGAGCTCAATCATCCTCTGGTCCAACCTTCTCAATTTACATAAAAGGAAGTGGAAGATGGAGAGGTTAAGAAGTCACACTGTTAGTAAGTACCAAAGCTGGGATTCAAACCGAAGTTCTGTGACAGTAGATGAGGGTTTTTAATTGGCTACCTGTGAACTTATTTTTAAAAATTATATTTTTATAACTACATTTCAATATGATTGATTTCCTTTGTTGCTCAATATATTTTATTTTATGCACATAAAACCATTCCGAGGAATCCAGAGACAACATCAAATTTCTAAAGGGGCCTATGCTATACACACAAAATAAACCTTGTATTATATCTTACCTTTGCACCACATGAGTTACAGATATTCAGATTCAATGCCAGAGTTTTTTTATGTTAATCAAACAAAAATAAAATTAACAAACTAAAAAAGAAACATTTTTAAGCTCCATATCAGTAGATTAGTTGAGAATTCCCACCACCTTCCTAAAAATCAGATTTTTTTCCAAATCCCATTGTAATCCCTTCTCTAGGTTAATGGGATTTTAAGCTCTTCCCTGCAACTTGCCTTAGGGGGAAGCTTGCTTGTAGGAAGGCTCACACCTTTTACTAATTTCTAATTAGGCACTGAGTCAGGAGGGTTGTGATGCCCTCTGGCTCTGACAAGGGTATATATACTCTGAGGTGAGGTTTAGCTTTGGGGGCTTACTCATTGGAAGAATGTTCATGTGATTTGGCCAGACAAGACTCTGGGTAGCTGTTAAGGAGCTCCTCCCGGACCCCTTTGAAAACCCAGATGTTGGTGCTTCTCTCTCTGGTAACTATGTATGTATTGCTTTGGTCAGACAGTTACAAGCCCTGTCTATTGATCTATGCTATTTTCTCTGTTTGTATTTTCTCTGCTTATCTCTACTTTTAGGGTGCTAACCTTTCCTCTGAACTAAGTGAATGATATGTATGTTTGATTAAAGTAAGGTTGTTGACCCCTATAAAAGCTATTTTTCCTTTAAAAGCAGATCAAAGAACCTGTGCTAGCAGGCCATCCTGAGTATGCTAGGGTGCTTGCTATTACACTAGGTAACAGGCACCTCAGAATTAAGTTATTTTATTGGCCACTGTGGCCTCCCTAAAACTGCAATGCATAGGCTATTGCAATCCACAGGGCATAGCTCAACAAAAAACAAAGAATAAATATTAAAATACTTATTAAGCACCTACAATGTGTCCCCCCGCCCCAAAAGAAAGAAAGAAAGAAAAACAACAATAATCCCTTTTAAGACCTTATTTCCTATCCCTAAAAGTAGTTCGGAAACCTATCTTACTATGATTTTTCCTCCTCTTCCACAAAAGATAATCTTTCCACTCAATTCAACTCAGCAATTATGAAACACCTACTATATTCTAGGCACTGTGCTAGGTGCCACATTTACCTGAATTTGTGTAAAGTCATAGTTGCCCCAATGAAGACAATAACAACCTCTACAACACAATGTAGCCAAAACACTACATCTCTTGTCACAATTAAGGTATTTACTAACACCCCTCCCCCCTTTTGAGGCAATTATGATTAAATGACTTGCCCAGAGTCACCTAGCCAGTAAGTGTCTGTGGCTAGATTTGAACTTGGGTCTTTTTGATTACAAGAATGGTGCTCTATCCACTGCACCATCTAGATGTACCCACAGCAAGGTATTTTCATATGGCCCTGGTACTTGAATCAGCCACTCTTTCCAGCTCATGAATGAATTATAGCTCTAGTAATTCAATGCCAGTCTGGAGTCAGCAGCTGCCTGCTAAACAACAGCTTTTATCTATTTTGCACGGTATAAAGTTTCTTGTATGGCCTTGGAGGCATAGTTAATAGAGTTGGGGGGTTGGAGGTAGGAGGAAAGGAGTGGGGAGAGAAGAGGGTATCATCAGTATAAAAACACTGACATAGCACAGTGAGAAATATGGGGGTCTAGGATCAATTTGAAGGTCTACAAAGAAGTTTCTTGGAACCTAATTATTCACAAAAGTTAATTTTGGTTTCAAGGGACTGAACAGGAAAACTATCCTTGGGAAATATTTCTTAAAAACTTCAATAAGAAAAGCTGATTCACAAAGAAAATACAAGCTATGCCAGAGGCTTTGGAATGTGAGAGATGATAGGATGGAAAGAGAGAATGATTGCTAACTTCATTCATTCAATGAGTCTTGCCAGACATGGTTCAGATATTAAGATACTGATATCTTCCAAAAAAGAAGAAAGAAACATAAGATTGAAAATTATCCAGGATAGTTACTAGATATGCTGGGCATTGTAGGAAATGGAAATTTTGTGCACTTTGCCCTTATATGTCTAAAAATAGTCCCAGCCAAATGAATTACTTATGCCACCTGGATCCTGAAAGGAACTATGGATGAATGGGCAGGGAGAATCTGTTAATCCAAAGAGACTGGGTCATGTTTAACAGATGCCTACCTGAGCATTTGGGGCCATCTCTGGTCATTCTGCTCTATATCTTGCCACTGGACCTAGATGGCTCTGGAGGAGAAAGTGAGGCTGGTGACTTTGCACAGCCTCCCCTCACTTAAGCACAATTCACTTGCAAGTCATGGCATCACTTTCTTAGCAAACTTCAGTCCTCTTTCCTAATAATCTCTTCTGAGCAGGCCCAATTGGTATCAATGCCAGCCTCACTATCGTCTTCTACAGGATTTTGAGCTAGAAGAGGCTCTAGAGGTCGCCTTAGTCTAACTCCATTTTATAAATGAGGAAATGAAAGAGTCTAGGGAAGTGTTATTTCCCCTAGTTACCCAGGAAATAAGGGATAGAACTGAGAATGGAACTTAGATCCTCTTTTTAAATTAAGCAGTTGTTCTTTTTTTTTCTTTTACCAAGTGAAATTTTAATATTAATCTTTAACATGGCAAGTAAGCAAACTATAGAACAGCAAACATTCACTCTAAATAATTAGCTATGATTCGTCCTTGTCTTAACTTTAGTGTTTAGAAGCA
>JAQQSZ010014139.1:0-11588 GCA_028646595.1 Phalanger gymnotis
CTGATGTCAGCACTCTACATCGAGGCTAAATTCTATAAGGAATTCTCAGAGGAAGAAATTCCCTCAATCAATGCTAGCAACTTCTCTGCAGTTTGTCATCCTAGTGAGTTGCCTAGCACACCCAAAAGTTAGATGATTTGCCCAGGTTCCCACAGCTGTGTCAGTGACAGGATTTGGACCCAAGACTTCCTGGCCTCAAAGCCAACTCTATTCACAACACAACTCTGCCTCTCAAAGAGAAATAAGATGGATGCTTCCCTTCAAGTCCTACTCTGATGCTTTATCATGGCATGATTCTTAAAGACTCTACCAATGGAATGCCAGGTGTGGCAGCTCCTACCCAGCTTGAGAGGGTTAGAGAATGAACCTAGTGATAGACTGGATGCCTATGACCAACCTAGCTAAGTTCCAAGAGGGCCATCATGATGTTGGCTAAAGCGTTATCAATTTGAGGTACCTAAAAACTCTCAAAGACTGTCTGCTAAGTTGTAGAAAGGATGTGATTAGCATCAGTGTAGGGAAAAACCTCCCCACCACCACCACCCATACTAAAGAAATCATTGATGTTTGAAGTATTTAAATCAAACGATGGTCATCTACCTTACCCTTAATGAGTCCAAGGTCTGATTTAATAATCAATTGTCACATTTACTCACCCTACCACTAAAAATGGTCTTGGCTCTATTGAATGAGCTCACAACATCAGTTAACTCTAATGGGGGGGGGGGGATATGAACTATATCTATTATTTTATTGGTACAGGGCAGATTTTATGATTAGTGATGGACCTCCTCTACCAAAGTGCGTTGGCACCCACCTTGCAACTTATCATGTTAGAGAGTTGCCTACAGCACTGAGAGGTTCCATGACTTACTTAGGGTCATAAGCAGTCAGGCTGTGTCAGAGTCTGGACTTGAACCCACATCCTCCTGACTCCAAGGTCCGCTCTCTATCTATTATACCATTGTCCTTCTCACTAGATAATCCCAGCTCTACTAAGCAATCTGTAATAAAATATTTAAAGCAAATCCAAGTTTCCCAAGTCTCACCTACTGGTGGCATATTGTTTAGTTCTCCTTGTGACATGGAGTAACCTATTTTACAAATTCTAATTTTAAAGCATTAGCTTAAGAAAGTCTTGCAAAAAAAGAATCTGCACTAACAGAAATGAAAGCTAGTCTGTTGACCCAGTAAAATGAGGAGACTATATATACACTTTAGAATCAGTAACAGTCTCTAGAAGGCAATTGAAATAATCACTGAATTATTGCAATCTTTCTGAGGCATATTTTTACCTCTGTTGATCTCCCCCCCCCCAATCCACTGGGACAGTGACTGTATAATAACAACAGTACAAGGTTAGAGGACTCTGATCTTCAGTTGCTAAGCAACCAGCAGCCTTGAATCGGATGAAGGACAAATTGCACAGTACAATAATGCCACTTGCATTTCAATAGAGAGTTAAAAGTTTTAGAAATATTAATATTGTTCCATCCAAATACAAGCATGCAAATGAGGACTTCACAAGAGAAATCATCAGTGCAATCTCCATCATGCCCTGTATCTGACATGGAGACCAAAGACTGAATACATGAAACAGATCATTACGACAAACTGAAATAAGATGGCAGCACAATTTAACAAGGATGAGGGCCATTGTTCCAGCCACACAGCGATGATGCACAAAGAGCTGGAATCTGTCATTACTGCTAAGCAGAAATAGATAATCTGGTTTTGCCTTGCTACACTCAGCAAAAGCCCCATATTCTACAATGAGCCCTTTTCTTTTTGTCTTATGGAAAAGTCAATCTATATATTTCTGACTCATTTATAATCATCAAAATATGTCTGGAGAAACACTGGCTCCCCCAAGAAACCTCAGGGCCTTTTTTATGTGCTTTGATATTTGAATCAAAAAACCTTGTGTCCCCAAAGATGGTCAAGTCAACTAATTCCCCTTAGGGTGGATCGACAGAGATAAAAATCTATGAAGAGGACCACTGGGGTAGATAACATGTGGAAATTTGACAGCATGCATGTTCCTCCATCTTCTACTCTCTGGACCATGGTTTTGAGTCACAGGAACAAGGCATCCCAATCCATTTCAACTCTTCGGGATTTTGGAGACTTTATTACAGGCACATTTTAACTTACACAGGAAAAGGCTTAGAACAATGATAAGAAAAAACAAAGAATGCAACTAGAAAGGAAATTAAAACTTCTGGCACAGTGATGCTCAGGTTTTGGTCGGAGAAAAAAGGTAGTCAACAATGGGCCTATGACGCTCCAGAGCTGGCACATCCCCAGCTCTCATCATTCTAAGGCAATATATGGGATGTCTAGACCCTCCATCCTCCATATCTGGGCAGCTCAATGACATAAGGGCAATGGATGGTATGGGGGAGGGATTTCTCACCTGAGTATCCATGATTAGTTTCTGACCTCTGCTCTCACAGGCACAAAGATGGCAGGAATTAGTTTGCAATGCCCTGCTCTAGAAGCACAGAAGATGGAAGTTTCTAGCATAGAAGAATCCAGGCATAAGGATTCTAGAAAAAGGGCCAGGTGGAGAAGTACCAAGCAAGAGAATAGGGCCATGTCCAGAGCAGAAGCAGCCTTCAACAAGCGAACTTTATGGATCTTAGGGAAATTTGTTGGCTTTTTTCCAAGTGACTATGCTAAGTTTGAAGCCCTGCTCTACTACTGAGTGACCTTGGGCAAGCTGAATTCTGGTTTGTTGGTATGTCAGAGTAGGGATTTCTTTGTTGTTTGGTTGTATGGCTAGATGGCTGCTAAAGTCCCTTCTAACCCTCAAACTTGGTGATTCTGTGAAGTGACAACTTCTCCAGGCCTCAACAAATATTCCCTAAAGTACTTCTATCTATGATCCTATAGAACTAGCTTGGGGCCAGAGTCCTGGCCCTAGGACTCCTTGGATTGATTTTACTTCATCCTACCCACATTTTTGCTACCCAGGAATAAATAATCCATCCTCACTCTTGAAGGACTCATATCTCTCTGCCCAAGAGGAAGTGGCAACCTAGGAAGGGGAGTGAAAAAGGCAGGGGGAGAGAGAGGGGAGGAGACAAAGGCTGGCAGTGGCTTGGCAAGCAGGCTATGGAAGGAACAATTAGTTCCAAGTGGAATTGGCATTAGCAAGCAGTGGTTAGAAGAGAGACCCCAGGAAGCAGTACATATCAGTGGAAAGAACATTGGAGTTGGAGTCACAGCATCTAGGGTCAAAAACGGGAACTGGACCAGAAGATTTCTGAGGTCCCTTCAAGCTCTGTAGAGCTACGATCCCATATCTAAGTTGGAATTTCAGCCATGCCACTTACCTGTGTGACCTTGGACATGTCATTTAACCCATTCTGAAGCTCTTTCCTCAACTCTAAAATGAGGAGGTTGGAGTAGATAACCTTTAAGGTCTCATCCAGACATAAATCTATGGTCCTGTGACCTATGACCCAATGGCAGGGATATGAGGAATACAGATAATCAGAAATTCATCACATACATCGACAGGAAAATTTTGAAGGAAAAAAAGTATGTATTCTTCTCTCTTCTTGGCATCTCCCAGGCTTAGCTAAAGACATCCAGGGTCCCTTTTCCCCTACTGAAGAAGCCGACTTGGACCTGTCCTTTACAGCAATTCCATTTACCCAACCATGCTCATTCTCCAGCCCCAACCTAACTTATCCTACACAATTTACCTTATAGGAGAGGCAGCCTAGATGGAGTATAAAGAACACTGTCTATAGGATTGAACCCCTGGGGTTCAATCCTGGGGCTACTTATTAGCTCTGTGATCTTCTGAAGGGGGAGAGGGAGGTGGAATCCTTCACTATTTAGTATCTTTATGAATAAATAAAAAGAATTCCTACCTATCTCACAGGATTTTTGTAAGTACCAACTGAGATACTGCACTGAGTCTAGCCTCTGTGATCTTTAGTCTGTGTGGCCCTGAGCAAGTGACTTTACTTTTTCTGGGTCTTTTTTTTTTTTCATTTATAAAATTAAAAGATTGAAGCAGATGGCCCCTAAGGTCTCTTCCAGCTCCAAATCTCTGATCCAATGCTTACTTTGCAAAGGCAAAATAATATGTAAATGTCAACTGTTCTTATTATCCTTATAAATCTGGTAAACTAACTCGTAATAATGGATTCAGATTGACTACTGTGTTCTTCCTGGTCATCTGGACATTATCGAGGACTTCTGGGAACAAAACCTTAACCCAAAGGAGTGAAAGCAATGGGGGGAATCTCAATCTCTCTAGGAGTTGGTGGGGAGAGTTGTCTGTGGAGAAGCAGGGACTCACAGCTTCATTTAATTAACAAAGCCATATGACAGTGGCCTTACTGGTCCTTGAACAAGATAGGCCATCTCCTGACTTCGGGCATTTTCTGGGAAAGTCCTCTAGGCTCAGTATTCTCTCCGTCCCAATCTCTGTCCCTTGACTTCCCTGGCTTCTTTCAAATCCCAGCTAAAATCCTATCTTCTAAAAAAAAAAAAGGCTTCCTGAACTCTCTTAATTCTAGTGCCTTCCTTCTGTTGATTATCCCCAATTTATCACTGTTTGTACATAATTCTTTGCATGCTGTCTGCCCACTAGATTATAAGCTTCTTGAGAGCAGGGACTATCTTTTGCCCTTCTTTGTACCCCCAGCACTTGGCGCAATGCCTGGCACATAATGGGAGCTTAATATATGTTGACTGACTAGATAGCACCCCCTGCAAAAACTAAAGACTTTAAGGCATGTGGACATTGTATATCAAAGCCATATCAATATTACAATGTTTTAGTAAATAGCAGTCATCCAAGGTATTGGCTTGGACCCAGAGGCCATCTTACCCAAGACCATAAATCTGCCAAGGGCACTGCTCCAAACCCATTTCCAAATGAACTAGAAACTGATCACCGACCGAAGTCAGCTCCCACTCTTGTCAGCCAGCCATTATCTGCTCTTCCTTTCTCTTGCTCCTTCTCAGGGATTAAAGTGCCTGGTAAATAGCCAGGATGCTGCTATTCAGAGACCACAGCATTGTCCTCCATGGTGTTTTTATTGCTCACCCAAATGTAATTCCACTTGTCAGAAAGTTCATTAGCTGAGAACCACATAGTAGGTGCTACATAATTGCTTTCGCTTGATTGGATCTCTCCAAGTGAACACACTGGAGCCAGCAGTCATTTTTCCTGATTCATTTTGCTGTCACAATTTCACTGCCAAGGCCATGGTAGAATGCACCAATCTATTTCTCCCTGAAACAGAGCGCTAACCTGATCACACAGACCTGGCCCAAGGCCACTGCTGAAATCCCCTGATCAAAACTTCCCTACAAACCATCAACCTTGACAAGTGCCTGAGTATTTCCCTGAAGCCCTGATCTTGATTCTCACACTCCAATTCGTCCACATCCATCTACATCCAAGGGAATCAGAGCCATCAATTCAGAGCATCCTGTGGGTGGGCTTCTCCCTTCCTGTCTAATTTGTGAGGGTTACCTGGGAAACTCAGTAGCTTCCTTAGGCACTGACCTCAAGACTTGAGAGATAACAGCATGTGACATTGTGAGGATCTTCTGAGCTGCATACAAATGACCACTTGCTAGTCTGATAGTCATCTGTCCCAAGACAGAGCTGCTGCTAACAAGAACAGTAATTCATAACTTATCTGTTGGCTTCCTGACGGATGACATTAAAATTTGATTTTTTGGTGTTGCAGGTATAAGGGACTGAAAAAGATCAGAGCCAGATTGTGGATTCTGATTCAATCTGTCACCATGATAGGCTGTAGAAGTGAATCATGTCCTCAAGGAATCCAAAATTTGATCACAGATGAATGACAAGAAATGGGGGTGGGGGAAAGGGAGAGATATTTACTTTGCCATATAGAAAATGGCTGAAGGTTGAGTAATGTCTTATTACTACTTGTTCAGCAGGGCTTTCTAGAAGAGGTAGGCTTGGAAATGCATGCCCGAGGCATAGAACTACACCAAGTTTCAGAAAGACTGGTCGCAAAGGCAAGAAAGGGAACTCAACTGAGCAGGAGGTGTCTTGCTTGGTAGGCATACAAGGTCAGAAAGGTGAACATAGGTGGGGAAGAGAAGAAGGGTAAGGCAGAGGTTCTTAACCTTTTTTGTTTTAACGACTCCTCAGAATAATGGTTTTAAATACCTAAAATAAAATATACGGGATTATAAAGGGAACTAAATATATTGAAATAAAGTTATCAAAATATTTTTAAAACAAGTTCACGGAGCCCAGATTAAGGAGCCCTGGTTAAGATAATTTTCCATACTTCAATAATTCAAAGATATGTAATTTCCCCAGTACAGGCTGGCCCTCCTCCACTGATGCAGCTCTAACCAGCGTTAGGCACTGAGACACTGTCTTAGACTCTGGATCAAAGAGAGAATGCCAGAGAAGCCAACCCAGGGACAGAGCCAAGCTTTCAACCCTCATGCACCTGCAGTCAGTGTTAGCAAAATGGATTTCTGGTAGAAATAGAGAATTTTGTGACAGATTGAAACGGTCAGACTTTCATCGCTACAAATGCAAAATTCACATAGATTCTTGTGGGTGAGAAATAATCATGGTAAAGCAAAAAAAAAGTATCCAGTCAACAGGCCTGAGTTCTAATCCTGTCTTTGCCATTAACTAGCTATGTGACAACGGGTAATTCGTTTCATCTCCTTAGGTGTGTTTCTTCCTCTTCTTTAAGATTAGGGAATCGGCCCCCTTAAATATTCAATTCAAATATTCAATTCCTCATTCAACGGGAAAACATGTTCTATCATAATCTGTTGGTGAGAGCCGGCCCATCCTAAGAAATGTTAGACATGAAACTTGAAAGAGACTAGAAGGAAAATGAAAATTGGTGTTAGTATTTCTACATACTGATCTAGTATCATCACTGGTTACAGTGTAACCAACCTGGACGGACGCTAACAGCTCAATATCCACTGTGCCATAAAAGAGAGTAGAAATAGACCTTTCAAAGGTGAAGTAAAGAAGGTCATGTAGACCAGACCAGTTACACACAGAAGAAGAATGTATTGGAGGTGGCATCGTTTGGAAAGAGACGAGGAATTAATTTTTAAGGCTTTTGAAGGAGAGAAGGATATTGAATAACTGGAAAAATGTCACAAGGTATTATTAAAATACAAGGGTGATTGAGAAGACATTCCTAATCACAACCCATAGGCATATTTTTCATCACTATGAAATCTATATCAAAATCAACAATACGTAGACTAAGCAGAGATGAAAACAAGAGAGAGGAACATGTGGGCTTTGGATAGAACAATAGACCTAAAACCAAGAAGACTTGAGTTTGAGCCTCAGTCACTTACTAGCTCTGTAACTCTAGGCAAATCTATTAACGTTGTTTGCTTCCATTTCTTCATCTGTAAACTGGAGATAGTAATAGTATCTTCTTCCCAAGACTGCTGTGAGAATAAAATGAGAAGATATTTATAAAGTGAAAACAAAAAAGATTAAGGGATTGGCCCCGGTGATCTCTAAAATCTCTTCAAGGGTAAAACCTCATTACTTCACAAGACCCTTCCAGCTCAGTTTCCTATAGTTCAAAGATCATGTCATTGTAAAAAAGAAGGTCATGTAGACACAACCCATTCCCTAGACCCAAGGCGTGCTGTGTCTACAATTTGAATTTATTATCACAATGCTGCTATCTTTTATTTTTGTCACTAAGACCAAGGCTCTAAAAAGTGTGTAAGTGTGTGTGTGTGTGTGTGTGTGTGTGTGTGTTCAAATTACTGGCCCATTTTTTCCCACCAAATATCCTTACCACTTAAAGGTTATAGATTTCAACTGAACCTTGACAAAGTAAATAATATTATATAAGCTAGATGGTGCAGTGGAGAGAGTGCCAGACCTGGAGTCAGGAAGATTCATCTTCCTAAGTCAAATCCAACCTGAGACACTTACTAGCTGTGTGACTCTGGCCAAGTTGCTTAACCCTGTTTGCCTCAGTTTCCTCATCTGTGAAAATGAGCTGGAGGAGGAAATGACAAACCACTCCAGTATCTCTGCCAAGAAAACTCCAAATGGGGCTGCAGAGGGTCAAACATGACTGAAATGACTGAAGAACAACAACATAGGATCATAGAATTAGAAATGGAAAGGACCCCCAAAAGTCAATCAGTCTGACTCCCTTATTTGACAGATGAGAAAACTAAGGTAGCCAAAGTCACATAGGCAGTAAGTGACAGAGCTGGGATCTGAACCCATGTCCTCTGTCTACACTATGCTTAACAGGATCAGGCTCTAATTCTCAATTGATTTTCATAAATAGAAGGTGGTAGCAACCTACCACACACCTAGGTGGGAGAGTACACTTATCTGTCTGTGGGCTAACACTGTGGCCTTGCTGTAAGAGCAAAAGTATTAAATCTATTGCAGACAGAAAGATATTCAAATGTGTTTTATTTATCATTATTTATTAGTGGTCAAAGATAGATTTCACGCTTAGGGATGTTCTTACACAATTGGTACAATTGATAAATTTATTTTAAAACAATGTACCGAGTTCACAAATGTTGACAAATCTATAAATAGAGACTGTAAGTACATACAGTGACTACTTAATGCTGAAGTACAGTACCTGCAGAACACATTTTGAAAAGATTACTAGAATGAATGGACATTTATTAAGCACTTACTGAGTGCATAGCACTACGCTAAGTGTTAGCGTTACAAATGCAAAAGTGAGGCAGTCGCTTCTCTGAGGAATCTTGCATTCTTCAGGGAAAGACAATACATATAGGAGGTTTTTGTTGCAAGACACATAGAAGGAAGGGCCCAATGGGCACTAGAGCATAGCCAAAAAGTGGTAGTAATGCATCTTCTTTAGTACAGGGCACATAAACAAAACTGTATCTATTGATTCGCCCATGCCAAGGACTGTGATGACAAGAACTTTCTTGACCAAATCTTCCTTCAGTAATTGGCTACTGAGGAAGTGGGTGCTGGAACACCAGCAGAGGCAGCTGCCAGATCACATGCCCATGAGGTTGCTCCCTTGGACTGTGGCTCCAGACACCTGGCTGGCAGCCAGGTTGGCGGTCTGCGTTGGCAGTGGCAGTTGGTGTTGGTGGTAATGGTGATACTCAGGCCCTTCTCCACGAAGGTTGCTCCGCTCAATACTGGCCGTGAGATAAGGACTGGAAGCAGTCCAGGTGGCGCGTCACAACTGGGTCATAGGCTACTAACATTTTAAGTTGCATGGTAGGTGCTAATCTGTACTTATAAAGGGAGTTTCCCCATCAGGAGTTCCCTGTACCCATGAAATCAAAGCTCCCATCAAACTCCATCCCAAACTTTAATACTGAAGAGTTATTATACCCAACCGGTTTCTAAGAAATGAAAGAAAACAGAAATATCGATTGGTATAACCATTTGGAAGAAATATCAGAGCCTATCGCTGACACAGGAGCATGGCTTCTAAAGAAGACAGATGGTATATATATAAAGTATACAGACAGCCACTGCAGGTAGAGTCAGGAAGAGGAGTGCAAATCTTACCTCCTTCAGTTATGATTTGCGTGACTGTGGGCAAGTCACTTGCCCATTAACAGAGCTAGTGTCTTCAATCTGTAAAAATGGAGATGAGAAAAATAGCCCCTACTTTAGCACGTTGTGATGAGGATCAAATGAGAAAACATTATGTAAAATGTTTGGCAAACCTTGAAGTACTACCCAAACATGAGCTATTTTTAGACAGTCTTTCTGAATAAACCCGACTTTGCTCCCAGAGGTGTAAGGCAACCTCAAACTTCCCCATGTCAGGAGCTGTCGTCTCCCTAGTCCTGCCTCACTTACCTTTGAATCCAACTGTGCAATCAAAATCTTCTTTTCAATTATCTTATCAGGGGACTCTTCTGATCTCAATGGGCTGCCTAAGGCTAAGTGTTAATTCAGCCAGACCTCCTTTTTCTTATCTTTTCTCCAATCCAACCTAAAACTCATAAGCAGAAAATATCATAGTTTCTCTTTGTCCTCACTGGGCAGCCTTAAAGACCTAACTCAAATACCACTCCCTTTGAGAAGTGTTCCTGATCCAGTTACAAATTATTTTTCCTTTCTCAACTCTTGTATAACACTTTGCCCTCATCCCATGCTCTTAATATATTCTTTTCAAAATATAGTTATTGAATACTAAAGCATATTTGGGTATTGAATCCCCTCCTTCCCAAAATGGAAGCTCTCTGAAGGTAAGAGCCATTCCTTTGTTGCTTTGATCATCTCCAGTGTCCCCATAGTATTTTAAACCTAGTAGGTGCTTGATAAGCTGAGAAGTCAAAGAGGAGAAAGAAAATGAAGAGGTATGGAGGTGAAGAAGTGGGGCAGGGATTGAGCTAAAGAAAGGCAGTGGGAAAGAAAAGAGGGGAAGGAAGAAAGGGAAGGATGGATCCCATGAAGGGAAAGCTAGGGCAGGAGCTAGGAATGTAAGTGTCCTCATGTTCAACATATAGTCTTATTTCCGCATTTCAAGGATCCTTGATTTTATTAGTGTGGGCACCACCACCACCACCACCACATGGCCAACCATGATAAACACCACCCCTCCACCCAATCCTTGTGAATTGCCAAGGGAAGAAAAAATACCATCACCTAGTGGCCAACTTCCTCCTGTGGCATACATATACTTGTCGATGTTGTCTTCCTCATAAGAACGGAAGCTCTTAGAGGGCAGGAACTGTTTCACTTCTGTCTTTGTGTCTCCAGTGCCCAGCACATAGTAAGTGCTAATAAATGCTTTCTGATTAATTGAAAGGTATATTTTTTTTTCCATCCAGCAGCAGGAATCTTAAAACCTATAACCTTTGCAAGATGTAATTTTGGTAATTACAATTGAAGGTTGAAAATTATTTTCCTTTAGTGGGCTCCTTACTCTCTGAATGTTTACAAGTAAATCTCCCAGATGATCAACCACAAGGTTCTTTTCCATTCTCGAATATCAACTAAGCAGTCAACCATGGAGCCAACTAACTCTAGTAATTTCCCTAAAGTAACATAGGCAAGACAAGTATGCACAGTGTTTATTAATCATTTGTCAAGTTCTACAGAAAATCATGCAAGGGGCGGGAATTAGAGGACAACCCAATTGGTTTTTTTTAATTTATTGCCACATTGATGTGTTTCTGGAAACACACATACACACACATGCATATACACGTGTATATGCGTGAAAAAAATTCTGCGAATACAAGAGAGCAATAAATCCAAATCTTTAGTCTTGGGGATTACATTTGTGTACTGCTGTTAACAAAATAATTCACCTGCATTACAATTCTGGGTCATATTACATATCTTAATTTACCAAATTGAGGCTAAAGTGCCTTATCGCCTGAAATTCTACTTCACTCTCAAGATAAAGTTCAAAGACAAATGAGATTCGGCCTTTTTGTCTCTGGTTGAAATTCAGCACAAGGTGAAAGAATCTTCCAAGGTCCCTTATCACCTGGGCAGCAGCTCCACAGAACTGTGAGATCCTGCTGGGAAAGGTTCTGGGGGCAGCAAGCTGAATTACCCCCTCTATCAAACATTTCAGTCCTGTTCATGG
>JAQQSZ010014140.1:0-11587 GCA_028646595.1 Phalanger gymnotis
CGCTCCCCTCGGCTGGGGGCTGGGAGGTCCGTGTGGGACCGACCTTACCCAGAGACCATCCAGGCTGTCCTGGGGTGGGGCCCTGCTTCCCTCTGCCACTTTGTGGGTTCTGCAGCTCTAGAATTGGTTCAGAGCCATTGTTTTATAGGTTTTTGGAAGAACTTGGTGGGGAGCTCACGCCAGTCACTGCTTCCCAGCCGCCATCTTAGGACCAATCGAGGGAAGACTTTTTCTAATGAGCTTTAGCTAGGTTCCCATTTTCTTCAAAATTATATAAGCTTGTCTTTGGTCAAGTAATACATAGTCCATTGCCAGTTTTGTGCTCAAAGCATTTCCAGATAGGTAGAATCTGTCAGGATTTGTGATCCATAAATGCAGACTTTCAGGACCCAGGGCCACTGACATTAGAGGGTGTCTTTTTATATATAAAATAGTGTTAATGGGATGACAAATCAAGAATTGTAAGTGACCATACAAGCCATCTAGTTCTACCTCACCATCTTACCTTTGAGAAAATTGAAACCAAGAGAGATGAAATGTCTTTTCCAAAGTCACACATGCAGCATGCTTTAGAAGTAGAATTTAAACAGAGGTCCTCTTACTTCATTACCAATCTTTACTATGCCATACTGCAAATTTTCATTTGTCATAATATCTTACTTTGTATTTTTATTTGTTTCTGTATTCTAAAACTCCCAAATTTAGTTTAAAAAAATCATGCTTAACCTCAGTTTTTATAATTTAATGGATTTTGATTGCATTTCTTCAAATTTTCCTCCAGTATTAGGTTCCATATCACTTTAGACTTTCAGCAAATGGAATCCTTTCTACCATTTCTTAATCATTGTAATTATCCTTCTAATAGGAATTCACTCAATTTAATTTAATAGTCATTTTAAGTACTTACTATATGTCAATCATTGTGTTAAGTGTTGGACATACAAAAATAAAAATCAAAGTAGCCCCCATTTTTATTGAACTTGTATTTGTTATTGGTATTAGGAAATGAGCAAATACATTGCAAATTAAATTCAAAATATATACTTAGTAATTTCCACAAGGAGAGCATGTCTCATATAAAGGGAGGTTTATTAACAATATAACAGATGTTAGAGTTGGAAGAAAGTAATAGTAGGGTCAAACGAGAGAAGAGCATGTGTTTCCTTGCCATTAAAGTTTTGTTTAGCCATGAGCCCTAAATTGATGACTGTTATCTTCCCTGGCTCTGAAGGTTAATTTAAAATAAGTCATTTCCAAATGTTTAAAACTGTCTGTTGACTTTTACTACCTTTAAAATTTTTAATTAGAGTGCTGGTAAATATGTTTACAGGGGGAAAAAGTGCCAGGAATAATGATAGTATATAACATGTGTCTTGTAAATGTTTTTTTTTTAACTTGTACACTACATGGAGAAAGAATATTTCATTTCTCCTTACCATTTACCCTAATGTTCCATATTTATCTCTCATCCTTTCTATTGCTTTCAAGAGGCTGTAGTCAAGTCAAGTGAAACTGCAAAACTTGAGCCCAACAGTGGAGAAAGAACCAAGCTATAGTATGATATATCATTTATATTCAACACATAAAAAGACTTTGATAGGAAATGAAAAGCATTAAGTGCTAATGAAAGGGCAATAGATTTTAGGAGGAAGACACAAATAAGAAAAAGCTTCAGATAAAAATGCCTGAAATAGAATCCCCTCTATAGATCTATACCTTTTATAGATTGAATTTATCATGTCCATGCTGTCTCTGTGGATATGCACGGGAAATATGGTGAAGAGGGCATTTACAAAGAAAAAATGTAATACATAAGATAAGATATACTATCTCTTCGAAAGCGAACTCTGTGAGATTGATTCCTTTTTTTCTGGTAAGATTAGACCAGCTGGGAAAATGCATTTCATATAAGTAGAGACTTAATGACAGCCAAAATAGTGTAGTATTTTGCAAGCCATCAGAAAAAAGAACTTTCTGAAATTATGGAATATTTACATATGAATGTAAATAAACAATATGAAAAAATTATAATTAATATTAAAGATCATGAAAATAGTTACAAGAAATCCATTAAAAAATGTATGTGATGCTCATTGAACAATGGAATGTTCTCCCTCTTTTAGAAAAGATGGTCTTTATTAAGATTACTGTATTTCAACTTAATTTTAAAAACAAAGCAGGCAAGCAAGAGATCTTCATTATCATCAAAGTCCTTAAAATCCTAGACTGAATATATGTAGGAAAGATGTAATAAATTGTTATATCTCTATATATCTCTATCTATCTATCTATCTATCTATCTATCTATCTATCTATCTATCTATCTGTATATATATGTACCTCTATATGTATCTATATACGTATATAGATACATATATACGTATATAGATACATATATATATATACATACATACATATATTATATATATATATTTATCAGTTATCAATTTCCTGGGTAGATATTAACTTAGTTCTAGTAATTCAGGAACTGGGTATAAGCCAATGAACATTTCTAGAACAATAAATGCTATTAAATTGAGCAAACACTTCATAGGCTTAAAATGACATAGAAAAGAGCCAAGATGGTGGATTAGATACAGCAACCAACTCATCTCTCTCAACATTTCCCTTGAAATCAAATTTTGGAGCAACAGAGTTAAGAAAATGTCAAAGTGAGTCATTTTTTTCAGGTTTGAGGAAACTTAGAAGGTTGGTAGAAGAGGTCTGTGACAACAGGTTAGAAGCTTATCCAGAGTACCATGTGCATCAGGAGCAGCTTTAGAACTCTCAGCCCAGAAGTGGAAAGGGAATTGTATAAATGGTAAGAAAGGGATTTCAAGGGATATTTTGCTGATGTCCAAAACAAATAGCACCTATTGGCACCTTTATTACTTTTATACAGTTTGAGATCACAGGTGTAGGACAGAGAGCAGTGCATGGTATCCATCATGAGGAAGCAGTAATTCTGGTCACAGATCCAAGGAAGAGAGGAACACTTGTGTTTGTGGCTGCAAGAGACTAAGGGACATGGTCAGAGTTTCAGAGCCAAGAGGACCCTTCTTGGGTAAAGACCTGAGCGCAGACCAAAAGAATTATAATCACACCTCTCCCTGGATCACACCACCATGGAAGCACTGACAACTTGCAGAAGCTCAGAACTGGCTCTGAAAACAGTAACATTAAAAAAAAAAAGCATGGAACAGTGCCTCCCAATGCCCAGGTGAAGAAAACCTTTTTAAACATCAAGGTCAAAGTCAATGAATAATCTAGAAAAATGAGCAATCAATAAAAAAGAATTTGACTATAAAAGGATCCATAAGAAAATACCCCAAGACTAGATGGATTCATACTAAATTCTACCAAATATTTAAAGAACAATGAATTCCAATACTACCTACAGTATTTGGGGGGAAAATGGAAAGGGAAGAGTCCTACAATTTGAATATGACACACATATGGTGCTGATACCCAAACCAAGAGAGCAAAAAGAGAGAAAGAAAACTATAGATCAATTACACAAATGAATATTGATGCAAAATTTTTAAATAAAATATCAGGAAGGGGATTACACCACTCTATCAAAAAGATCATAAACTGTGACTAATTGGATTTATATGAGGATTATAAGGCTATTTCAATATTGGGAAAACTATCAGCATAATTGACCATATTAATAACAAAACCAACAAAAATCATTTGATTATCTCAATAGATGTAGAAACAGCTTTTGAAAACATACAAGAGAGGCTGAGCCAAGATGGCAGACTGAAAACAGGGAATTACCAGAGCTCTCCTACAAAATCTGTCAGATACTTCTAAAAAGTGACTCAGAGCAGATTTGAGAGAGGTAGAAGACACTAGAAGACTGAGTGTGACAGATTTCCTACCCAGGAAAATCCTTAGGGTCAACTGGACAGATCTGTGGGCTGGGAGAGAACTGGCACACAGAACTGCAGCTGACCATACTAGACCAGGACCAGCAGTGGAACCCAGACAGTGGACTGGGCTGGGAGAGTGAAGGGTGTGCAGAACTAAACCATATTGGAACAAGAGCAGGAGCAAGCTGAGGGCTGAATTGCCAGCTGTGGTGGTGATCTCCAGGCCCCTCAGCTCAGGACAAGAATCTATTGGAGCTAGCTGAGAGAGAAGTGCTGAGTTTCCAGCAGCAGCAGCAGCTACTCCTGGAACCAGAAGCCCAGTAGAAACTCACCTTCTTGAATTTCTGGGAAGAATAAATATCCAATAAAACTATTCTCGTCCCTCCCTTGAATAGCCAGAGAATACTGCCTTAGGACAAACCCTGGGATAGAGGAGCCAGAAGTGGGGGTTCAGTAGTCTTTTAGCTCGGTAAACTAAGGAGACCCCCTCTTAAGGTGACAGAAGGAGACCAGTACAGGAAAGAAGGCATCCCAGTAAGTCCCACCTTAGCAGCCCAGAGGGATTTCCTGAGCCCCAGGGGGTGGAGCCGGCAAGTGCCATCACCAGGGCCCCAGGAATGCCTTTGCACAGCCAAGAGAATTAGCAGACACCAGCACAGACAATGGCTCAGAACACCCATACTATATAGTGCAGCTCTAGGGGAAGAGGAGACATCCAGCAGCCCCACCCCTCGCCCACAAACTCATGCTGTGACCCCAAGGAAAACTCAGAAAATCTTCACTGGGCCTTGATCCTTGACACACACCAGCCAGCTTCAGCTGAGTACTAGGTAAGCAGCAAAATTGTATATACTGTAACTGATAAAACTAGAGGCCAAAGCACACAAACTCAGTAACCAGGCCCCAAGTTCTTAGCACAAGAACCTTGGGACATAGCTCCCTGATACCCACAAGCAGAGATACACTTTAAAAACAAGGAAAAAGGTAACCACAATGAAGAAGGAATACAGAAAAACAAAGATCATTGATTCTTACTATGGAGACAAAATACCAATTCAGAAGAGGGCATTGATACTATACCCACATTTGAAACCTCAAAAATGAATATGAACTGGTCTCAAGCCCAGAAAGCAATCCTTGGAGAGCTCAAGGGGGATTTTAAAAAGCAAATTAGAGAAGTAAAAGAAAAAGAATGGAAACAAATTCACTGATGAGAACAAATCTTTAAAAAGTAAAATTGGCTAAATGGTTAAGGAAGTAGAGAACCTGACGGGAGAAAATGACAACTTGAAAAGTAAAATTCGCCAAATGGAAAAGGAGGTACAGAAGATAAATGAAGAAAGCAATTAATTAAAAATTAGACTTGGGCAAATAGATGGTAATGACTTTTTGAGGTAATAAGAATTGGTCGACAAAATCTAAAGAATGAAAAAAATAGAAGAAAACATAAAACATTTCATTCGATAAACAATTGATCTGGAAAACAGATCTAAGAGAGATAATCTAAGAATTATTGGTCTACCAGAAAGTCATGATGAAAGAAAGAGCCTGGACAGCATCTTCTAAGAAATCACAAGAAAAAGTCCTTCAAGGTCCTAGAACAAGAAGGTAAAACGAGCATCCAAAGAATCCACTGATCACCCCCTGAAAGAGATCCCAAATTGAAAACTCCAAAGAATATTGTAGCCAAATTCCATAATTATGAGGTAAAGGAGAAAATACTACAAGCAGACAGAAGGAAACAATTCAAATATTGGGGAATAACACTCAGTATCACAAAAAACCTTGCAGTTTCTACATTAAAAGATTGGAGGGATTAGAATATGATATTTCATAAGGCAAAGGAGCTTGGACTCCAATCAAGGATCAATTACCCAGCAAAACTGAGAAAAAAATTTCAGTCAAGGAGAGGGACGTTCAATGAAATAAGGGAATTCTGGACATTCTTGATGAAAAGGCTAGAGCTCAATAGAAAATTTGATCTTCAAATACAAAAGTCAAGAGAAACATAAAAAGGTAAACAAGGGGAAAAAACCTCATTATTCAATAATGGCAAATTGTTTATACCATTATGTATATATATATATATATATATATACGTTGATCTTGATAATTGTATAGTTATCATGACAATTAAAAGGAATATTCATAGACAGAGTGTGAATATAAATTAAATGATGTGATGATAAAAAATTGAGGGGTGCAAATGGATTGTTCATGGAGAAGGGGTAAGGAGGAGGTACAAAAGGGTAAATCACATCACATGAAGAGGAACAAAAACATATTATAGTAGAAAGAAAGAAGGGAGGGGGAAGAGCAGTGTTTGTGCTTTACTCTCATCAGATTTGGTCAAATGAGGGAATATCATACTCTGATAAGTACAGAAATCAAACTTATCCTACAGGCAGTAGGAGGAGAAAGGGGAAAGAAAGGAGAGGGGGTTAGAATGAAGGGAAGAAATAGTAAGGGAAAAGGGTAAGATAAGGGAGGGTGTTGACATGGAGACAAAAGTGAGGGAGGTTGTCATCAAAAGCAAGCCCCTTTTGAGGAAGGGAAAGGAGAAGGGAGAAATGAAAGCATGAACAGGGAGGGAAATAAGATGGAAAAAAGACACAGATAGTAATCATAACTGTGAATATGAATGCGATGAACTCTCCCATAAAATGGAGGCAGATAGCAGAATGAATTAAAAACCACAATCCTAGAATATGATATTTACAAGAAACACATTTGAAACAGAGTAAAGGTAAAAGGCTTGAGTAGAATATATTATGCTTCAGCTGAAGTGAAAAAGCAGGGGTAGCAATCCTAATCTCAGACAAAGTAAAAGCCAAGATAGATCTAATTAAAAGAGGTAAGGAAGGAAATTATATCTTGCTAAAAGGCACCATAGACAATGAAGTAATATAATTACTAAAGATATATGTACCAAGTGGTATAGCATGCAAATTCTTAGAGAAGTTAAGGGAGTTACAGGAAGAAATAGAGAACAAAACTATACTAGTGGCAGACCTCAACTTCCCCCTCTCTGAACTTGATAAATCTAACCTCAAAATAAACAAGAAAGAAGTTAAGGACAAGATTAGAATTTTGGAAAAGGTAGACATGATAGACCTCTGGAGAAAACTGAATGGAGTTGGAAAGGAATATACCTTTTTCTCATTGGCACATGACACAAACACAAAAACTGACCATGTACTAGGGCATAAAAACCTCACAGTCCAGTGCAGAAAGGCAGAAATAGTCAATGCATCCTTTTTCTGATCATGATGCAAAAAAAAAATTATTTGTAATAAAAAAGCACAGAAAGGTAGACTAAAAACTGATTTGGAAACTAAATAATCTAATACAAAAGAATGAGTGAAAGAACAAATCATAGAAAAAATCAATAACTTAATTCAAGAGAATGACAACAATGAGACAACATACCAAAATTTATGAGATGTGGCAAAAACAGTTCTGAGGGGAATTTTATATCTCTAAAAGCTTACATGAATACAATAGATAAAAAAGAGATCAACAAATTGGGCATGCAACTGAAAAAGTTAGAAAAAGAACAAATGGAAAATCCCCAATTAAATATCGAATTAGACATACTGAAAACCAAAGGAGAGATTGATAAAATTGAAATCAAGAAAACTATTGAACTAAAAAATAAAACTAAGAGCTGGTTTTATAAAAAATAAAATAAAATTGATGAGCCTTTGATCAATTTGCTTAAAAAAAGAAAGCTAAATTACCAGTATCAAAAATGAAAAAGGTGAATTCAACTACAATGAAGGGGAAGTCAAAACAATAATTAGGAATAATTTTGCCCAATTGTATGCCCATAAATTTGATAATCTTAGGGAAATGGAGGAATATTTACAAAAATATAAATTGCACAGGTTAACAGAAGAGGAAGTAAAATTCCTAAATAACCCCATCTTAGAAAAAGAAACTGAGCAAGCCATCAATGAACTCTCTAGGAAAAATCTCCAGGGCCAGATGGTTTTACATGTAAATTTTAACAAACATTTAAAGAACAATTAATTCCAAACCTTTATAGACTATTTGGGAAAATAGGTGAAGATGGAGTCCTACCAAATTCTTTTTATGACACAAATATGGTGCTAATACCAAAAACAGGAAGAGTCAAAACAGAGAAAGAAAATTATAGACCAATTTCCTTGACAAATATTGATGCAACAATTTAAAATTAAAATATTAGCAAAAAGATTGCTGCAACTTATCATGAGAATAATACACTACGACCAGGTAGGATTTCTTGCAGGAATGCAGGCTGGTTCAATACTAGGAAAACAATCACTGTAATTGGTCATATCAATAGAAAAGTAGCAGAAACTGTATGATCATCTCAATAGATGCAAAAAAAGCTTTTGACAAAATACAACACCCATTCCTAATAGAAGCACTAGAAAGGATATGAATAAATGGAGTTAAAATCATAATTAGCATCTACCAAAAACCATCAGCTAGCATTTTCTGTAATGGGGATATGCTGGATGCATTCCCAATAAGATCAGGGGTGAAAGAAAGTTGTCCATTATCACCCCATCATTCAATTTGGCATTAGAAATGTTAGTTTTAGCAATAATGGAAGAAATAGAAATTGAAGAAATTAGAATAAGCAAACAAGAAACTAAGTTATCACTCCTTGCAGATGATATAATGATTTACTTAGAGAATCCTAGACAATCAAGTAAAAAACTACTTGAAATAGTAAATAACTTTAGCAAAGTGGCAGGATTTAAAATAAACCCCCCCCCCAAATCTTTGGCATTCCTATATATTACTAAGAAAGCCCAATTGCAAGAGATGGAAGATAAATTCCATTTAAAGTTACTATAGACACTATAAAATAATTGGGAGTCTCCCTGCTAAGAAAAATGCAGGACTTATGCGAACACAATTACAAAACACTTTTCACACAAGTATAGTCAGACTTAAATAGATGGAAAACCATCAGTTGTTCCTGAATAGGCCGAAGTAATATAATAAAAATGACAATTTTACCTAAATTAATTTATTTATTCAATGCCATACCAATCAATCTACCAAAAAATTATTTTACAGAGCTGGATAAAATAACAACAAAATTCATCTGGAAGTACAAAAGGTCCAGAATATCAAGGGAATTGATGAAATGAAATGCTAAAGAAGGTAACCTAGCCATACCAGATATTAAGCTGTATTGTAAAGCAGCAGTCATCAAAACTACTTCATACTGGCTAAGAAATAGATTGGTGGATCAGTTGAATAGGTTAGGTACACAAGACACGGAAGTCAATGACTATTGCAATCTACTCTTTGATACACCCAAAGAGTCTAGCTTCTAGGTTGAGAATTCACTATTTCACAAAAAACTGCTGGGAAAACTGGAAAACAGTATGGCAGAATATGGTCACAGACAAATATCTTTCACTATATGCTAAAATAAAGTCAAAATGAGTTCACATTTTTGGTATAAAGGCTGATACTATAAGCAATTTGAGAGAGCAAGAAATAGTTTGTCTGTCTGATTTATGGAGAAGGGAAGAATTTATGACCAAACAAGAGATAGAGAGCATTAAAAAAGTAAAATGGATCATTTTTATTATGTCAGATTGAAAAGTTTTCATAGAAACAAAGCCAATGCAAGAAAGATTATGAGGGAAGTAGAAAGTTGGGAAATAATTTTTACAATCAGTGTCTCGGATGAAGGCCTCATCTCTAAAATATACAAGGAAGTAAGTCAAATGTGTAAGAACACAAGTCAAATATTATTTGTTATTATTCTTTCTAAGTCAGTAAGACTGTTTATGGTAATCTAATTGAGATAGTGTGTAATATATGATTCCAGCTGGTTAAATTGTCATCTTTATTATACTAAAATTTAAAAAAATATTAAAAATTTAATTTAATTTTAAAAATTAAAAACTAGAAATAACACAGATAACGTGGCTACTCAACTTTGCCTAAAATTTTTGCATAAACTCATCATTGTTAGGTAATGAAATGGATTCTTATAGTGAAATGTGTGTTCCTCCTAAAAAGTTGGACATTTGATTACTTGTGCAAAGTTAAACCAAAATACTGATGAACCCCAAAACACAAGTCCTTTGTTCTTATACTCTGCTAGGAAAGACTTTCGTCAAGGGCTTTTCATGAATAACAAGGACTCCTCCCTTCATATCATATGTGCAGTAGTTTCTACATTTATTTAGCTAAGGAAGAATATGGGTGCTTTTCTACCACACTTGTTATATTCTGTGAGAATGTTACACTATGGTTCGGAATCTATGTTTTGGATGTGCATCGAGGGCAAAAGGCATGCAAACACCAGAACATTGTCCCTGTATATAGTTAAGTGTTTCTAGGAACATAATCTGTAATATTTACCCTCTTCTTTCCCCCTTGCTCCACAAGTTATATCATCTCACCACTCCAGTTCTTCCTGGTTTCTGCCTGTAATTTTTGCTTCACTGTGTCTCACTGCAATGCTTCTGTCATGTCCACCGTTCACTACACTGGGGACAAATTACTCAGTTGTAATGCTTCAAATCAAGCTATCATATCTGTGCTGCTCTCACTCATTCCAGAGTTTGTACTTCAGATCTCTCGCCTATTGTCTTCTACTATGCTCTGTGGAACACGAACTGAATTGTCCAAGTCCCCGTGACATTAATCCTTTTTCACTTCATCTCTTAACTTGTTATTGTAACTGAACTGTGACCTTCTTCTGTATTTCCCACAGTTCCTTTGCAAAGAGAAGAAAAAAACTCAAGGAGAGAAATAGCCCTTCAGCTTTCTCCTGATAGCCTCTATTCCACATTTTCCCACCCTCCTCAAACAGTCTATAACACATTTCTCTTCACTATAAGTAGATCGCTTCAAATTATTGAGATCGAAGTCAAACCTGAATCTTCTCCAATGTTTCTATTCTCTGCATAATGGGTAGGGAGATCAGGAAAGACTTTGGCCAGGAAATGGTAACTGAATTATATTTTAAATAAAAACAGTCTATGCATTAGAGACAAGGAAGGAGTACATTCCATGTACTGGTACAGTGAATAGAGCCCCAGGCCTGGAATCCAGAAGACATTATTTCAAAGCTGACTTAAGACACTTACTAGCTGTTTGACTCTAGGAAAGTCACTTCATCTTGTTTGCCTCCATTTTCCTGTCTATAAAATGAGCTGGAGAAGGAAACACGTATCTTTACCAAAAAACAAACAAACAACAACAACAGCTAAATGGGGTCATGAAGAGTCAGACAGAACTGAAATGACTGAATAACATGCACCAAAACATTCAAGGCATGGAGAATAGCCAGCACAAAAACATACAATTGAGAGATATGATGCTGTATTGAGGAACAGAAATATGCGATTTGGCTACATCTCAGAATATGGGAGGAGGCATTTGTCACCTCTTTCTGACTCAGGAAGACACCCAGTTATTAGGTTCGACTGATGTTTCCTTAAAAATCTCTCATACTTCCATCTCCCTTCTATCACCATTGCTATTACTCAAATTCAGGCCCTTAGTACCCATTGCCTAGAATCATAGAATAGTTGCATAATTTCACCTCTCTCGTCTCAGTTTCTCTAGCTTCCTATTCATATAGGTATATTTTTTTTCTAAAATACCCTTAACATGTCACTTCCCCACTAAAAATCTTAAATCTCTCTACACTGATACAGAACAAAGTCAGAATTCTTTTTTTT
>JAQQSZ010014141.1:0-11587 GCA_028646595.1 Phalanger gymnotis
GTAGCTGATCCGTGAACCAGCCTCCCCATTCTGACATCTTGACAAAAAGACTCCAGGCCCAGAAAGCCCACCTCACAAGAGTAAACAGGAGGCCACAGAAAAACAAGATAGTATTTAGCCAAATCATTTTTACTGGCCTCAAGTCCTCCCTCACACTCCTGAGTCTACACACGGGTCAGCTCTGCTTCCGCAGCTCGCTGCCTCCACAGCTTGCTGCCTCTGCAGCTTCCGGCTTCTGCAGCAGCTTCCACTTCCGCTGTAGTTGTCTCTTGGCTCACCTTTCCTCGCAGCTGAGCCTCTGGCATTCTCAAGCCCCGCCTCAAGGACCAGAGACCATTGATTCCTGAGTTGGCCCCTCTTAAGTCATTAATCTACACCCACACAGGTTTCACACCTGATAGAGCTTTGGGCCTGGGGCTTAGCACTTAACAGCTGAAAGTACTTCCACTCAAAAGAAACAAAAGACATACTAAGGAGACAATTTTGCTTAACAACACAGCAAAATATGGTCTTTCAATAAAATAGAAGACTTTTACAGTTTCTTGATGAAAAGACCAGAACTGAATAGAAAATTCGACTTTTAAACACAAGAATCAAGAGGACGACGAAAAGGTAAACAAGAAAGAGAAATCATAACTGACCTATTAAAGATGAGCTGTTTTGTTAATATTCCTACATGGAAAGATGATATTTGTAATTCATGAAAACTTTCTCAGTATTGGGATAGTTGAAGGGAATATACATATGTTTAGACAAAGGGCACAGGGGGAGTTGAATATGAAGGGATGATATTTATTAACAAATAAATAAACAAACAAATAAGTAAATGAATAAATCAGTAAATAAATTAATGAATGAATAAGAAAATGATTAAATAAATAAATAAATTGATAGATTAAGCAATAAATGAATGAATGAATGAATAAGCAGAAGCAAGTGATGAGAGAGGAATATATTGGGAGAAGGAGAAAGGGAGTGATAGAATGGGGTAAATTATCTCACATAAAAGTCACAAGAAAAAGCAGTTTTATTGGAAGGGAAGAGGGGGCAGGTGAAAGGGAATGAGTGAATTTTACTCTCCTCAGATTTAAGGAGGGAATAATATACACATTCAATTGGGTATCTCACACTACAGGAAAGTAGGGGGGAAGGGAATAAGAGTAGAATGTTGATAGAAGGGATGGCAGATCAGGGGTGGAGGTAATCAAATGCAAACACTTTTGAAAAGGGACAGGCTCAAGGAAGAAAACAATAAAGGGGGACAGTATAGGTTAGAGTGAAATACAAGTAGTCTTTTACAACATGACTGTTATTGAAGTGTTTTGCATAATGATATATGTGTGGCCTATGTTGAACTGCTTGCCTTCTCAAGGAGAATGGGTGGGGAGGGAGGAAGAGAGAAAATCTGGAACTCAAACTTTAAATAAATGCTCAAGGTGGACAGAGCCAAGATGGCTGCATGAAAACAGTGTTTTACTGGAGCTCTCTCAAAAGTTCTGTCAGATACCTCTAAAAAGTGAATCTGAACAGGTCTGAGAGAGTTAGAAGACACTAATAGGCTGTGTGGGGCAAATTTCCAAGTCAGGAGAGCCCAAAAAGGCCAATGGGAAGGATCTGTAGGTGGGGAGAGAGTCTGGCGGGCAGAGCTGCACCAGACAACACTAAAGTGGAAGCAGCTGTGGAAACCAGCCAGCAATTCAATTTACTGTTGTAATGGGTTAAAAGGGTGTCTCCTTAAAGCTGATTTGTCTTTTTTAAGTACCAAAATTAATGTTCCATAAACTCAACTTCACCAACTCACTATTAAAAGATATTTGGAAAATTGAAAAGTGCATAGGTGCAATACAGGCTTAGATCAACATATCACACAATATCACACACTAAGCTTGAAATGGAAATATGACCTAGAAGAGAGAAGAAAATACTTTTTATAGCTATTGGCAAGGTGAAGAATTTTTTACCGAAACAAGGAAAAGAAAATCACAGGATTTAAAACAGATAATTTTGATTATGTGAA
Source organism: Phalanger gymnotis (assembly GCA_028646595.1). Lineage (NCBI taxonomy): Eukaryota > Metazoa > Chordata > Mammalia > Diprotodontia > Phalangeridae > Phalanger > Phalanger gymnotis. The sequence continues at coordinate 2,018 of JAQQSZ010014141.1, forward strand.
AATTGAAGAGCTGTTGTAAAAACTAATAAATGAAGATAGTTAGAACAATAGCTGTCTAGAGAAGAAAAAATGTTTACAACAAATTTTTCTGATAGTTATTGTATCCAAGATATATAGGAAATTGATTTAAATAGTTAACCTTCATCTATTCGTCACTGATAAGTCAAGCATAGAGCTCAACACCGGAAATTTAGAAGAACAAAAACTCAATTGTTTATTTTTCTCAACATATGATTAGGTGTATTTATACTTCCTTTTTGAAGAGGACCATGACATCAGAAATATGATGACAAAAAAGAAAGAAGGAATGAAAGAAGGAAGAAGGAAAGAAGGAAGGAAGGAAGGAAGAAAGAAAAGAAGGAAGGAAGGGAAAAGGAATATGAACAGGCAATTCTCAAAATTATTCTAAATCACTAATAGTAAGAGTAATGCAAACTAAAACTTTTTTTCATTTTTCATAACTGAAACTTAAATGCACAATAAGAAAAGAAACATAAACTAAATATTGAAACAAATACAAAAGAAGAAAAGAAGAAAAAAGTATGTCATGTACACAGTAGAATATAAAACATGATTCGATTATCTAGCAATAAATTTCCATTTCAAAGAAGCTTATGTAATAAATACCATGTGTTGTGTTGAAAGTTGCCCATGTTTTCTTGGCTTCCTTGTTAGTTTTGTTTGGCTCTTCACTGTGCACTTTTTAGTTTGTCCTTTTCTCCCCCTTCCTCCCCCCACCCCCAGGAGGCTACAATTAAGTATAGATATAATTATATATAGATACACATATACATATATACTCATACATACATTCATACAAAGACATATACTTTCCTGAACAAATTCTACTTCTGATCTTTGTTTTCATTTGTACATATCTCTTCTTTCCTACCCTTTTAACTCTACTTTACTTTTACCCGCTACCTTGCCCTCCTATCACTTAACCTATCCCCCTCTCTCACTTATCATCCCATTCCCATTAGTCTAAACAACCTTTTATACCATGCTTTAACCTGTTCCCTCACCTTCTCCTCTAGAGATCCCTTCCTTATCCTCTCCTCCCTTCCTATGCCCTTAGTATTTTATTATTTTTTCTGACTTTAGAAAACTTTTATACTCTTCTAGATATATATGTGTTATTCCCTCTTAAACCCATTCTTGATGAAAATAGGTTTCCAGAGGTAACAGCCCTCCTCCCCCCATCTAATACTCCTAGGTTGGCTCTGACTCTGACACCTCATTTGTATGAAATAATTACTCTTTTTTGCTGTTCCAACTGGTTTTAGTTTTTAAAGTCATATCATACTCAAGTCTACCCCGATCTTTCTTATGAACTACCCAATTACTATTAACAAATGTAAACATGTTTTACATTTTACCTACCCAAAAGATAAACAATCTGTCTTTATTGAGACCATTACAATTAGTCTTTGGTATGTAACCTTATATTTTTCTTGGCTCTTGTATGTCAAATATTATATGAAGTTCAGGTTGGCATTTTTGTTTTGTTTTGTTTTGTTTTGTTTTTAACAACGTCCTGAAAATCTGACAGTTCATTAAATGTTCATTTCTTTTTTCACTCAGGATTATGCTTAGCTTTGCTACTATGATATTTTCAACCAGAATCCCACTTCATTTGCTCTTCAATATATAATGTTACAAGATCTGTTTTCTTTTAGTGTCACTGCTGCTAGATCTTGTATAATTCTAATTGTGGCAACATCATGTTTAAATTATTGTTTTTTGTCTTGTTTCTCATAATTTATCTTTGAGATGGGAGTTTTGGAATTTGACTGTAATATTTCTATGGTATTCCTTGTAGAATCTCTATTAGGTGGCAATCAGTGGATTTTTTCTATTTCTGCTTTCTCCTCTTCTTCTAATACTTCAGCATAATTTTCTTCAATTATGCCTTACATTATTGTATCAAGATTCTTTTTTCTGATCATAGCTTTCAGATAATCTCAATATTCTTATGTTTTTTTTCTTCTTGATCTTTTTTCCAGATCAATTGTTTTTCTTTTGAGATGTTTGACATTCTCTTTTTTCCCCATTCTTTATATTTTGTTATATAATTTCTTGATTTTATATAACTTTGCTGGCTTTCCCTTACACAATGCTGATTTTTAAGGAATTGTTTTCTTCCTTAAGATTCTGGATCTTATCACTAATTGGTTGACTTGGTTGATTTTCATTTCATAATCTTTTGGGGATTTTTTTTTGTATTGTTCTTATGTTTTTTGTTATTCATCAGTCTCTCATTTGATTTTTAAAGTCTTTCAAAAGTTCTTCTATAAGTTCTTTTTGAGCAGGTGACAATTTCACATTACTCTTTGGGGTAGAAGAGTGTTTCTTTGCTTCAGTATCCTCCTCTGAAGATGAACCCTGGTCTTCTCTATTCCCTTAGTAACTCTCCATGGTTGGATGCTTTCTCCTTTGCCTGTCCATTTTTTTTTTAATTTGTAATAGCTTAGTTTCTATAATCACCTCTAGTCTTAGGGTGGAGGAGAGTGGTGCCTCTGGCCTCAGATCCGCCTTCAGTTCTCCTCTCTGTTCTGGAATTGGAACCAATCCTCAAACCTCTTGTAAGTTCCCAGAGCCAGTGGCATCCCTGCCCCACTGCTTCTGCATTCACCAGGCTTGTGCTAGTTCCTTCTAACCTCCTCTGCATATCTGCAGCACATCTGGGTCTGTTGTTTTTTGTCCACAGAGGTTCCCTCAATGTTCCCTAGCTCAGAAACCCAACATCCTTCACTCTTCTGGGGGTAAAATTTCCTGCATGTGGAGCTAAGGCAAACTCCCAACCCAGCTAATCCCAAGGCTTGCTGCTTCATGTTTAAGTGGGCCTAGGACCTATATTGGAGGTGTTTATTCTTCAAAGGGACCAAACCTCATGCTAAGCCTTTTCTTTAGATCTTCTCAAATTGTCCCAGGAGGACCCTTGTTCTGTCCCTGCTCTTATTATTATTTTTTACCACTCGATATTCACCCTGAGGAGTTATTTCACATCTTTTATGGGGAGAAGTTTGATTGCTTTGAAGTTTTTGATTTAGCTATCTTCCCAGAATTCTCTCCTCTGAAAAAAGCTTGAAATTTTACCACATGCACATTTAGTTGGCCAAAAATCATAAAAAAGAAAAGAAAATCGCAATTATTAAAGGGACCATGGGAGGAGGAGAGAGGATCATCTATGCAATTTTAATAGAACTGTGAAGATCTCTCACCATTCCAGAATAAACGGCTTGGAATTATAACCCGAAAGTCACTATGTCATTAATATAGTTGAAATGGATTAACCAATGCTTTATCTATAGTGCCAGAGAAATCAGAGACTGAAGGAAGTGACCTTTATTTAAGAGAATATTTGCAGCAGCAATTTCTATTACAGAAAAGGATTGGAAACACAGTGTCCATCATTTGAATAACGGCTTATCAAGTTATCAAATTATGTTATATGAAAGTAAAGAGAAATTATTGTGCCATAAGAAGTTATTAAAGGTGTGTATTCAGAGAAAGATAAGAAAACTTCTATGAATTGAAACATAGTAGGGTGAGCAGATATAAAACATTGACTACAAATTTGTAAATTGTAATTCTAAAAGACCTGAGAACTCATGAAATAACAAAACACAATTTCAGAAATCTTATGATGAATCATGCTTCTCATCTCTTGGCAGAGAAGTGATAGGCTGCAATTAGAGAATGAAACGTACAATTTTAGCCAGAAATTTGAATGACTATACTTATTTATAGAAAGAAGTATTTTTATTGGGGGAAATTTGGAGGAAGGAATTATGGTAATAAGAGTGATACCAAAAAAAGACAGAAAGAAAAAGAAAAGAATGTAACAAAATATTTTAATACACATAAGAGAACTGAAGGAAATTCATAAAAAGATGTGTGTGTGTGTGTGTGTGGTGTGTATATCTGTATATATGTATATATACGTATATATATACATATATACAGTGTGTTTATGTGTGTGTGTACATAGTTTATGTCTGTATGTGTATGCATACACATTGTAATTTGTTTATTTATTTTAAAATTCTTTTTTTTAACTTTTGAGTTGAACTTCTTTCTATCCAAACACCTTACCACACCCACTTAGATGTGATATTAATTATGTATGTGAAATCATGTAAAACATTTTCGTATTAGCCATATTTCTGGGAAAAAAAGGAAGAAAAAAAGAAAGTAAAAAATGGTATTTCAATTTACAGCCAGTTCATCAGTTCTCTCCCTGGGGTAGAAATCATTTTTTTTTTTTAATCAGGAGTCCTTTTGGAATGCTCTTGGATCATTATATTGATCAGAGTAGCCAACCCTTTCCAAGTTAATAATCATTACAATGTTGGTATTATTGTGTATGATAAACTCCCTTTTCTTCTCACTTCACTTTGCTTTGGTTCACAAAGATCTTGCCATGCTTTATTTTTGAAGCTCTCTCTCACATCATTTCTTGTCACATTATATGCCATCAGAATCATATGCTATGAAGTATTTAGCCATTCTCCAATTGATATGCATCTCTTCAATTTTGAATTCTTTGCCACTACAAAAAGAGATACTGTAAATATTTCTCTGTGTGTTTATACATACACACATATGAATATATACATAGATATATGTATATTATATATGTATATATATCTTTTTTCCTTTTTCTTTGTCCCTTTAGGATACATAACTAGTAGTGGTTTTGTTAGCTAAAAGGGGCATGCACAGTTTTATAGCCCTATAAAAATAATTCCAAATTATTCTCCAAAATGTTTAGGTCCATTCACTACTCTACCAGCAGTTCGTTAGCACACCTATTTTTCCCTCTTCTCCAGAATTTGTCATTTCTGATAGATGTTAGGTAGTACCTCAAAGATAGTTTATTCAATAGTGATTTAGATAATTTATTCATATGACTATTGTTAGCTTTGACTTCTGCTTTTGAAAATTTCTTACTTATAACCTTTGACCATTTACCAGTTGGAGAATTGCTGTTTTTTTTTTATAAATTTGACTTAGTTCAATACTCAGTACATATTTGAGCAATAGAATATTTATCGAAGAAACAAAGCAAATTTTTTGACCACTTCATTTTCTATAGCACCTTTTATCATAACGAAGTTTCCCCAATTGTATCTTTTATTTAGGTCTATTTTTGCTTTGCTTTGTCTAAGATCATTATTGCTACCCCCTGCCTTATTAATTCCAATTTAAGCATATTATATGCTGCTATAGCCCTTTATTTTAACTTTGTGTGTAGCCCAGGTGGAGCAAAAATGGCAGAGTAATGCAGAAATTCGCCTGACTTTCCCAAATTCATCTTCAAACAACCATAAAAACACTTCAAAATGAATTCAGGCATCACAGAACTAAAAAAGGATGGGAAAAAAACATTTTCCAGCCCCACATTTGGCACAATCCTAGGGCAAAATCCCCTACCTCCAGTGTAAGAAATGAGGGACAGTATCCCCTTACCCCAGGAGCAGAAACCGAATTTAATGTTGATCAAATTATGAAATATACTGGAAAATTAACAAAATAAAAAAGAACCTGACTGTAGAAATTTACTGTGGTGACAGGAAAGAGCAAAACATACGTGGAAGAGAAAAACCATGTGAAAATATCTTCATGCAGAGCCACAAAGAAAAGTTTGAATTGGTCTAAGGCACAAAAAAAAAATCCAGGAAGAAATCAAAAATAGTTTTGAAAAATCAAATAAGAGAAGTGGGAGCAAAATTGAGAAAATAAATTGGTTGATGCAAGAGAATCATGAAAAAGGGTCAACAGCTTGATAAAGGAAGCACAAAAACGGAGAAAGATGTACAAAAATTCACAGAAGAAAAGAACTCCTTAAAAAGCAGAATTAGGTAAACTAGAAGCTAGTGTCTACATGAGACATAAAGAAACAATAAATCAAAAAAGTTAAAAAATAGAAGAAAATGTGAAATATCTCATTGCCAGAAAAAAAAACGATTGAGGAAAGATAATTTTAAAATTATTGAACGACCTGAAAACCATCACCTCAAAAAAGGGCCTAGGCATCATATTTCATGAAATTATTAAGAAAAACTACCCTGATATCCTAGAGCCATATGGCAAAAATAGAAATTGAAAGAATCAACTGATCACCTCTTGAAAAAGAACTCAAAATAAAAATACCACTGAAATATTGCAACCAAATTTGAGAGCTCCCAGGTCAAAGAGAAAATACTGCAAGTAGCCACAAAGAAGCAATACAAATATCGTGGAGTCACAGCCAGGATTACACAGGATTTAGCACCTTCTACATTAAAGGATGTGAAGGCTTGCAATATGATATTCTGGAAAGCAAAAGAAGTAGGATCAAGGTCATCACTTAGTGAAATAGTATGATCCTTCAAGGAAAAAAATGACATTGAATGAAATGGAGGATTTTCAAGCATTCCTGATTAAAAGACCAGAGTAACTTTCTGTGATAGCTAAGAATTATAAATCAAAGGGATGCCCATCAATTGGGGAATGGCTGAACAAGTTGTGGTAGATGGCTGTGATGGAACATTATTATGCTATAAGAAGTGACAAGCAGGATGGTTATAGAAAAATCTGAAAAGATTTATATGAACTAATGCAAAGTGAAGTAAACAGAACCAGAAAAATGTTGTACACAGTAACAGCAATATCATTCAATGAAGAATTGTGAAAGATTTGCTATTCTCAGTGGTACAATAATCCAAGAAAATCCCAAAGGACTAATGATGATGCATGCTATCCAGCTGCAGAGGAGGAATTGATATTGTTTGAATAAAATGAAGCATGCTATTTTTTGCTTTCTTCCTTTCATTCTTTTTTTCTTTTGTTTTAGTCTTCTTGTACAAAATGACTATTACAGAAGTGTTTTACATGATCATACATGTGTAATCCTATATCTGATTGCTTACCATCTCAGGGAGAAGGGAGCAGAAGGATAGAATTTGGAATTCTAAATTTTTTTAATGTTAAAAATGTTTTAACATGTAATTTGAGGAAAATTACACCTCACACCTATCAGTTTGACTAAGGTCAAGAATATTAATGAAATCAATAAAAAAGTATGAAGGACTATGGCCTAGTTGGAATAGATCTCAAACTGTAATATAATGTAGTAATCATTAAACAATCTTGTACCAGCTAAGAAATAATGTGGTGGATCAATGGAATGGATGAGGTTTAAAATTCATAGCAGTAAATGACTACAGCAATCTAGTATTTGATATGCCCACAGACTCAAGCCTTTGGGAGAAGAGCTCACTATTTAACAAAAACGACTGGTAAAACTGAAAAACAGTATGAAAGTAAAAATGAGTACATGATTTAAATATAAATGGTGATACCATAAACAAATTAGAAAAGCAGGGAATATTTAAACTGTCAGATCTATGGAAAAGGGAAGAATTTATGACCAAAAAAATAGAGAGCATTACAGGAAATAGAATGGATAATATTCATTGTATTAAATTTAAAAGGTTTTGCAGGAAAAAAAAATACTACAGTCTAGAAGGAAAACAGAAAGGTGGGAAACAATTTTATACAAATGTTTATGATAAAGGCCTCATTTCTCAAAAATATAGAGAAGTGAGCTAAATTGATAAAAATGCAAGTAATTTTATAATTGGCAAATGGTCAAAAGATATGAATGGGCAGTTTTTTTTTGACAAAGTCAAAGACATCTATAGTCATATAAAATATTCTAAATTAAAATAACTCACACCTATCAAATTAGAAGAAAATGATAAATATTGGAGGGGATGTGGGAAAAGTTGGACCCTAATAGACTGTTGTGGTAATTGTGAACTGATCCAACCATTCTGGAGAGCAATTTGCAACTGTGCCCAAAATACAATCAAATTGTGTATACCATTTGATCTAGCAATATCACTGCTATTCCAAGGAGATACAAAAGGAAAAAAAAGACCTATTTGTACAAAAATATTTATATCAGCTCTTTTTGTGGTGTCAAAGAATTAAAAGTCAAGGGGATGTCTACGAATTGGGGCACGGTTGAACAAGTTATGGTATACAATTGTAATGGAACACCATTGTGGCATAATAATTGCTGAGTAGCATGATCTCAGAAAAACATAGACTTAAATGAACTGATGCAAAGTAGTGTGAGCAGAGCCAGGAGAACATTGTACACAGTAACAATATTGTACTATGATAAAGTATGAATGAGAGCTATGATTCAAGAAATGATCCAAGACAGTTACTAAGGACTCATGGTAAAAACTGCTATCCACCTACAGAGAAAGAACTGGCAGAATGCGAATGTATATCAAAGCTTACTCTTTTACACTTTCTTCATTTTCGCATGATTTTTTCCTGTTTTCTTTCACAACATGACTGTTTGGTATGATCACACATGTATAACCTATATCAAATTGCTTACTGTTTTCAGAAGTGGGGAAGAAATGGAAGGAGGAAGAAGATTTGGAACTCATTTTTTTTTAAGTATTGCTAAATGTTTTCTTATGTGTAATAAGAAAAAAAAATACTATTTAAAAATGCTAATGTGTGTGTTTAAGCTTCATGTATGTCTCTTGTAAACAACTTATAGTTGGATTCTGGTTTATAAAACCTTATGCTATCTGATTCTACTTGGTAGGTGTTTGTCCCATCCACATTCAGTTATGATTACTATTTCCCTCTATCCTATTTTCTTGAGTATCTTTATGTCCTTTTTTATCCTGTTCCTCCTGAAAAGTTTACTTGTCTTCTAACCTCTGCCTCTATTGATTGGCCCAGTCTTTTATCTTCTGCCCTTTCTATTGTACCCTTTCTTTTCTTGTTTCTATACTGGCTAGGTTATATTTATATATGAAACTGAGTGTGTATGTATTCTTCCTCTCTGAACCAGTTCTGATGAGAGTGAGGTCCAACCATTGCCTGCCACTACCACCATTTTCCTTCCATTTTAAATGCTCTTCTTTCCACACTTCTTTTAAATGAGAAAATATTCCCCTTCTAACTCTTCCTTCCCTCTTCTTCCAGGGCATCTCTCTTTCTAACCCCTTGTGTTGTTAAGCAAAATGGTCTCCTTAGCACTTAGTTCAACAAGTGCCCGTGAAGAATTTGTCTTTTGTTTGCTTTGAGTAATTCAGCTATTTCATTGAATCTTGCTAAGTGCTAAGCCCCAGGCCTATACCCCTATTAGGTGTAACATTAACTTTATTATGTAATAGTAAGTAAGGTGGGACATTTTGCTTTTCTTCTCTTAAGTGCCTTTAATGATTCTGGGGCAGATAAAGTGGGATCTTTTTGTCTTGGAGTATTTCTCAGCACTGAGACAAGTAGGAGTCATTGATTTGTATATGATGTGATCCTGAGGATGGAGAACTTTCCCAGACTCAGCCTGGGTGAGGTCAAAGCCTTCAGGGCTCAAAAACCTGGATATAACTGGGGAGACCTTGGCATTTGATTTTTGGGGCACACTCATGGAAGGAGTGTCGAGACTCTGGGCAAGCTGCAAACTGCCCCCCAGCTTTGAAACCCAGATGTTGGTACTGGTAACTATGAATTGTATTGGGTCTGCCTGTTTGTAATTTGTTTAAGGGC